>QRFJ01000137.1:960130-1082403 GCA_006176705.1 Cocos nucifera | reverse complement strand
CGATAAAATCCGCTCCTGCCGAAGCCTAGCCCGATGCTCGGCCCAATGCAACAGTAGCCGCTGAAGAGCTTTAGCGCCAGGCGCCAGGCCGAGCCCCTACCACGGTCGAACTGCCTAGAGGCCAACTCCCCTGCACCAAGGTCTGGCCGAACTGCCTTAGAGGCCAAACTCCCTTGCACCAAGGTCCGGGCCGAACTGCCTAGAGGCCGAACTCCCTTGCACCAAGGTCCGTGCTGAACTACCTAGCCGTCCGGGCCGAACTGCCTAGAGGGCCGAACTCCCTTGCACCAAGGTCCGGGCCGAACTGCCTAGAGGCCGAACCCTTGCACCAAGGTCCGTGCCGAACTACCTAGTCTGCCGAACTCCCTGCACCAAGGTCTGGCCGAACTACCTAGCTGCGAACTCCCAGCGCCAGGCTCCGGGTCCGAACTATCCCACCGCCAGCCGAACTTTCTGACGGCCGAGCTCCTTAGACTCCAAGCGGTAGGACTTCTTCGGAAGACGGAACTCCTCCCAGACGCTCGTTCGGGCCACCCGAGCTCCTCCTGGGTTCCCCTTCGGACCGGAACTCCAGGCGAGCCCAGGCGGCCGAACCCCTTCGGACCGACTCCAGGCGGTCGAACTCCTCGGCAATCGTCCCTCGGCCGAACTCTACAGATGGCCGAACCCTTCAGCCAGTCGGAGCTCCTCCCGGGTTCCCCTTCGGCCGAACTCTGTTACTGGTCCGAACTCTTTTGGACGAACTGTCGCCGCCAGCAAGATCGAACGGCGCCTTCCTCTCCGTACCGGACTCCATCTGCCCACGACTCGCCAGTATGGCTCCCACGATCACGGACGACGCCTTCCTCTCCGTACCGGACTCCATGCGGCCCACGATGTGCCAGTATTGGCTCCCATGATCCACCGAACGATGCCGTCTTTCTCCGTACCGAACTTCATGCTGGCCCGACGATCTCTGCCAGACGCATTGGCCGTCGACCATTCAACTAAGCTCCGCTATAAAGGGACCCCTCCAGATACGCCAAGGCTAAGCTCTCTGAACTCTCGACTCTCTAAGCTCTCCTCATCTCTAAGCTCCGGAACTCATTCCGAGCACTCCATTACTGTTGGTCGGAAACTATCTTGACCGTCGGAGGGTCCTGCCGGAGCCACCACCCCACCGGTTCCGGACGGGACTTCGTTTTGCAGGTCCCCGGCGGCGACCTCAGCGGCCTCGATTTCGGCAACCTCCGGCGAGGATGGATTTCTGCACCAACAGATTGGCGCTAGAGGAAGGGCCCTCGGCGGCGACCTCGGCGGCCTCGACTCCGGCGACCTTCGGCGAGGACGGATTTCTGCACCAACAGATTGGCGCTAGAAGGAGGTCCTGAACCTTCGAGGTTCCCTTGTTCTTAAAGGAGTGCTCGGCGACCCTTCTCTTCCCTCTCCGGAGATCTTTCTTCTCTTCCGAAGAGAAAACGCCACCCAGGAGAGCTTCGGCACGGCGCTCGGCGGCCTCCGCGACCCGATCTCGTCCAGGCCCGTCTGTTCCTGCTTCAGCCCCGGCGGTCTAGGTTCCATCCGCACCTGCGGCGGATGTGAAGCAATTCGGCCTGCTTGTCCGACAGATCCGTGGCCTCACGGAAGCGTTGCAAGCTATACAGCAGCCTCCGGTGGCGACTCCACCAGCAAGCCCGCCATGAGGGCGTGAGAAATCAGCCTTAAGGAAGAGCCCAATCGCCCCGAAGAGAGAAACGGAGAGCAGAAGTTTTCCCGCCGAAGCGGAAAAAAGTTCGGCTCGAAGAAAAGCCGGGCTCCCCCCAAAGCTCGGCATCAAGGCGAAATGAAGCTCGGTGGAAAGCCGAACTCCTCAACTCAACCTCCAAAATAAAGTTCGGCGCCGGCAAGGACGGAACGAAGCCCCCCCGCGGAATAAAGTTCGGCACAAGCGAGGGCGGAGCAAAGTTCTCCCGCGGAACGAAGTTCGGAGGAAGACCGAACTCATCAGCTCATCGAAATAAAGTTCGGCGGAAGCAAGGCCGAACTCTCCCTCTTGAGCTCATCAATGAAGCTCGGCGCAAGGGAAGCCGAACTCCACCTTAAAGCCCACCATCACAGTGAAGTTCGGCGCAAGCGTGGCGAAGTTCTCCCACGAATGAAGTTCGGCATCAGGGAGGCCGAACCCCGCAGCAGATCACCCAAGTGAAGTTCGGCCGCGCTCGAGACCCCCCAGGGCGATCGAGGCCAAACTCCCCCTCAAGCGGTCATCACAACGAATTCCCGGGAGGTGCGATGAAGTTCGGGCAAGCGAAGCCAACCCCCCTGCCAGCAAGGAAGTCCGGACAAAGAAGCATGAAGTTCTTCCACGGAAAGTTCCGCGGGAAAGCGCAATGAAGCTCCGCGCAAGAGAAAAGCCTGAAGCTCACCACAAATGAAGCCCCCGCAGAATGAAGTTCGGCGTAAGTGAAGCCGAACTTTCCTTGGAAGTTCTCATCGCTCAGGTCAGGCCGAACTCCCCCATCTCGAGTATGCCATCACCAAAACCTCCTACAAAGAGTTCATAGGAGACGGAGTGAAGTCCGGTGGCTAAAGCAAAGTCGACCTCCACCCGAGCTCGTCGTCAAGGGAGTTCGGGTGGCGGAGAAAGAAGTACCCCCACAGAAGGTTTTGCAGGGAGGCGGAATGAAGTTCGTCTGTGTCCAAGGATGCGGCATGAAGTTCGGCCTCGTCTACTATCTTGGGGCTCACCATCGAGGAAGCCTCGACAGAAGGATGCGAAGAAGCCCCCCCTCTCGGAAGGTTCCGCAACTACGATCCGCTCCTCTAACTCGAATTCTCGGCGAAGTTTAGAGCCAGCCACCAAGACCTCGAGGACTACGGCCTCCCCAAACGTGCGCGAGGAGAAGATCGGCTATAGGTGCTGCCGTAACTGGAAAAGACGAGAAGGTCGGCCGCCTCGCGGCGTCATCAACGCCACCCCGGGGAGGAGCTAGGAGCTAGCTACATCGGTGATTGTCGTCCCCCAGCCCCAGAGTCAAGGGAAGCTCGTCCCAAATTGGGAAGGTCCGTACGAAGTGGTAGAGGTCATCCGACCTGGAACCTATCGCCTAAAGGAGCTCGGAGGACTAGCGCTTCCCCGACCTTGGAACTCAGAAAACCTGAGAATGTACTACCAGTTGTTTCCCCCAATAAAACCCAGTTGCTCGACACTATCGTTTCAGGGTCGCTGGGAAAAAGCGAGCGGAAATGTCCCGTTAGGAATAGGAGGAGAACCTCGTCCTAGCGTGAGCAAAGTCAAAGGCCCCGTTCACGAAGGATGGGAAGGACGACGGTCCTCATGTGCCCCCACAGCCGGCTAGGAACAGGAGGAGAACCTCGTCCTAGCGTGAGCAAAGTCGAAGGCCCCGTTCACGAAGGACGGGATGGGGGGAGAAGCGAGGACGACGGTCCTCATGTGCCCCCACAGCCGGCTAGGAACAGGAGGAGAACCTCGTCCTAGCGTGAGCAAAGTCGAAGGCCCCGTTCACGAAGGACGGGATGGGGGGAGAAGCGAGGACGACGGTCCTCATGTGCCCCCACAGCCGGCTAGGAACAGGAGGAGAACCTCGTCCTAGCGTGAGCAAAGTCGAAGGCCCCGTTCACGAAGGACGGGATGGGGGGAGAAGCGAGGACGACGGTCCTCATGTGCCCCCACAGCCGGTTAGGAACAGGAGGAGAACCTCGTCCTAGCGTGAGCAAAGTCGAAGGCCCCGTTCACGAAGGACGGGATGGGGGGAGAAGCTCGGACGACGGTCCGGATGTGCCCCCACAGCCCGTTAGGAACAGGAGGAGAACCTCATCCTAGCGTGAGCAAAGTCGAAGGCCCCGTTCACGAAGGACGGGATGGGGGGAGAAGCTCGGACGACGGTCCGGATGTGCCCCCACAGCCCGTTAGGAACAGGAGGAGAACCTCGTCCTAGCGTGAGCAAAGTCGAAGGCCCCGTTCACGAAGGACGGGATGGGGGGAGAAGCTCGGACGACGGTCCGGATGTGCCCCCACAGCCCGTTAGGAACAGGAGGAGAACCTCGTCCTAGCGTGAGCAAAGTCGAAGGCCCCGTTCACGAAGGACGGGATGGGGGGAGAAGCGAGGACGACGGTCCTCATGTGCCCCCACAGCCGGCTAGGAACAGGAGGAGAACCTCGTCCTAGCGTGAGCAAAGTCGAAGGCCCCGTTCACGAAGGACGGGATGGGGGGAGAAGCGAGGACGACGGTCCTCATGTGCCCCCACAGCCGGCTAGGAACAGGAGGAGAACCTCGTCCTAGCGTGAGCAAAGTCGAAGGCCCCGTTCACGAAGGACGGGATGGGGGGAGAAGCGAGGACGACGGTCCTCATGTGCCCCCACAGCCGGCTAGGAACAGGAGGAGAACCTCGTCCTAGCGTGAGCAAAGTCGAAGGCCCCGTTCACGAAGGACGGGATGGGGGGAGAAGCGAGGACGACGGTCCTCATGTGCCCCCACAGCCCGTTAGGAACAGGAGGAGAACCTCGTCCTACGTGAGCAAAGTCGAAGGCCCCGTTCACACGAAGGACGGGATGGGGGGAGAAGCGAGGACGACGGTCCTCATGTGCCCCCACAGCCGGCTAGGAACAGGAGGAGAACCTCGTCCTAGCGTGAGCAAAGTCGAAGGCCCCGTTCATGAAGGACGGGATGGGGGGAGAAGCGAGGACGACGGTCCTCATGTGCCCCCACAGCCGGCTAGGAACAGGAGGAGAACCTCGTCCTAGCGTGAGCAAAGTCGAAGGCCCCGTTCATGAAGGACGGGATGGGGGGAGAAGCTCGGACGACGGTCCGGATGTGCCCCCACAGCCCGTTAGGAACAGGAGGGGAACCTCGTCCTAACGTGAGCAAGGTCCAAGGACCGAGCCCCAGAGTCTACGGCAAGCTTCGCTGCAGAAGACGAAGTCTCCTTCGGACCCCAGCTTCAACTTCGGTGTCAGCATCAGCGGGAGACGAGATCTCCCCCAAGCGATCGTAACCTTGACTGCAAGAGAGAGGAGGTCTCCCCCGAATCGACTTCGGTTGATGAAGGCAATGTCAACTCCGACCCTCACGGGGGGCGACATTGACTCCGGCCTCAACATCAGCTTCAACTTTCAGCGTCAATATTGACATCGACTGGAGATGAGACCTCCCCCGAGCTTCAGCTGCAACAAATGCGGAGCCTGGAAGAAGACTTCGGCAGTCGCCTGTTTTGGTACTCCCTTCCTTCAATTTTTGAACTCGGGAGTGGGGGGGCTACTGTTGGGGATAAATCCCGCTCCTGCCGAAGCCCAGCCCGATGCTCGGCCCAATGCAACCAGTAGCCGCTGAAGAGCTTTAGCGCCAGGCGCCAGGCCGAGCCCCTACCACGGCCGAACTGCCTAGAGGCCGAACTCCCCTGCACCAAGGTCCGGGCCGAACTGCCTAGAGGCCGAACTCCCCTACCAGGCCGAACTGCCTAGAGGCCGAACTCCCCTGCACCAAGGTCCGGGCCGAACTGCCTAGAGGCCGAACTCCCCTGCGCCAAGGTCCGGGCCGAACTACCTAGCTGCCGAACTCCCCAGCGCCAGGCTCCGGGCCGAACTCCCACCGCCAGCCGAACTTCCTGACGGCCGAGCTCCTTGGACTCCAAGCGGCAGGACTTCTTCGGGAGACGGACTCCTCCCAGACGCCCGTTCGGCCACCCGAGCTCCTCCCGGGTTTTCCTTTCGGACCGACTCCAGGCGAGCCCAGGCGGCCGAACCCCTTCGGACCGACTCCAGGCGGTCGAACTCCTCGGCAATCGTCCCTCGGCCGAACTCTACAGATGGCCGACCCTTCAGCCAGCCGAGCTCCTCCCGGGTTTCCCCTTCGGCCGAACTCTGTTACAAGTCCGAACTCCTCTGGACGAACTGTCGCCTGCAGCAAGACCGGACGGCGCCTTCCTCTCCGTACCGGACTCCATGCGGCCCACGACTCGCCAGTATGGCTCCCACGATCCACCGGACGACGCCTTTCCTCTCCGTACCGGACTCCATGCGGCCCACGACTCGCCAGTATGGCTCCCACGATCCACCGGACGATGCCGTCCTCTCCGTACCGAACTCCATGCTGCCCGACGACTCTCTGCCAGACGGCATGGCCGTCACCATCAACTAAGCTCCGCTATAAAGGGACCCCTCCAGATACGCCAAGGCTAAGCTCTCTGAACTCTCGACTCTCTAAGCTCTCCTCCTCATCTCTAAGCTCCGGAACTCATTCCGAGCACTCCATTACTGTTGGCCGGAAACTAACTTGACTGTCGGAGGGTCCTGCCGGAGCCACCACCCCACCGGTTTCGGACGGGACTTCGTTTTGCAGGTCCCCGGCGGCGACCTCAGCGGCCTCGATTTCGGCAACCTCTGGCGAGGACGGATTTCTGCACCAACAGATTGGCGCTAGAGGAAGGGCCCTCGGCGGCGACCTCGGTGGCCTCGACTCCGGCGACCTCCGGCGAGGACGGATTTCTACACCAACAGGGCTAAAGATATCTTTCCTTTGAATTTCTTAACCCTCAACTTTCTCATCGTCCGACTCCAAGAGATCCAAGTCCAGATCGGGAAAGATCCTCCCGATCTTCTCTTTCATGTCTATAACCCCTTGCAGGTAGGAGAGTGATGCAAAATCCATCTTGATATTGCAGAATTCTTTCGAGGTGTGGAGAGCCTCGATCGTCTTTACCCTGGCGGCTTTCGCCCGTGCCTTTCCGACCTCCCTCTCCCCCAGCATCCGAGCTTTAGCCTTAGCCATCTCGGATTCTAGCTGCTTGACCCTCTCACTAAGGGACCTGGTCTCATCCTCAGCCTTCAGCCGAGATAATTGAGCATCATCCGTCCTTCGGTTGGCTTAGGCAACTTTCTTCTCAGCTTCCTTAGAGAGGTGCCGAACCTCTCTAATTACATCGGCAAAATGGTCCACATGATGGACGAGTTAAAAAAAAAGAGAAGAGAAAAGAAAAAGAAGCTGAGCCGAGGAATGGACGAAAGAGCTAAAATGAAGGTCAGTAAAAAAGCCGACATGTACCCGAAGGAGAGAATTATAGGAGTCCTTGATGTGAAAGGCATCCCCGGCCTCCTCGAAGGTTTGGATGTCAGTCGGTAAGATCACCAACTTCAGCAAGGAATGGGCGATACGGTAGTCGCCGACGTCCTTCCTTTTATCCTCGGTATTCGAGGAAACTTCCACCAGAAAAACACTCCCCGGAACATCAGGTCCACGGTAGAACATCTGGATGGAGATCTTCAGCCCACCTGAGCTTCTTTTGAAAGAAGATGCAGAAGGTCGAGGGATGGACTCCGCTGGAGCAGCAGATCGAATTGGCGTCATAGCCTTTGCCGGTGCCGACTTCTCCTTTCTCGGAGCGTTGGTCGCTCTCGAAGAACCTCCCACCGCGGGCTGCGCCAAGACAACTTCGGTCCGAGTGCGTTTGGGGGCCACGGTCGTGCTCGTCTTTCTCTTCTTCACCATCCGTGGAAGAGTTTCAAGGTCGGACGGATTCATCGCTGGACAGAAAATATAAAACTCGGTCAATGATAATGATAAAGAAAGAAAAGACGATCCAAACAAAATCATTTAAGAATACTTACTCCTCGGATCAGTTGGAATCAGTCCGACCTTAACTAAGTTTTCCTCGGTAAGGAACTTAGACAGCGGGGGAGGAGAGAGACTAAAGATCTGATTCAAGGCCTCCTCCCTGGCGTCGGATAGCGTTGGAGGTCTGACGGCTGACCTATGAGGTCGCCCCCATGATGTGCTGAAACCCCATGGTTGCTTGGTCGAAACAAAAATGAAGCGCTCCTTCTAGTTATGCACCGAGGAAGGAGCACCTTGGAAAAGGCTGCATCCTCTCCAAAGAGAGGCGTACTACGATCCGACCTCCATCGGATGCTCTTTTAAAGTGAAGCAAGCTCGGAAAAGAAGGAAGGTAGGCTCGACCCCAAGAAGGAGGTAGTGGGTAAAGAAGCCTAAAATCGGTCGCCAGGAGTTAGGCGCCAAACAACAAAAACTAATTCTATAAAGGTTCAGAAGCTCGACGATTAAAAAGTGTAAAGGCAATCTGAGGCCAACTTTTAGTGATTCCTTGTAAACACCGACCCGTCCAGGCTGAGGAAGAGCTATACGCTCCCCGAAATCGATGACCTCTAGATTAAAATCGTCGGGGATATGGTATTTCATCCTAATGACTTTCAGATCTTTCGAGGAGAGGACGGAATTTATTCTGAAAGGACCATAATCCGAAACCTCACGTTCTTCGGATTTGCCTGAAGAATCTATTACCTCGGAACCACGATCCTCACCAGAAGGGCTATTCGAGCTTCAAGAAGATTGGAACAGACTAGATTGACTCATGAGTGCGGAGAAGACTGACCTAAGGGGCGAGGAGGCCGAGCAATGAGAGGAGTTAAGGCGGGGTCGACGGTAGCTTGGCTGAGTCTGAGCCATTCCTCACGCACAAAGTACCAGAGTTCATCCTTTAAGCAATAATAGTGGTCAAAAAGAATAATGCTGACCCTATTTATAAGAGGCATTGATAGCTCCGATCTTTGCCAGATGTCAGATACCAATTGGTCGGAATGAGCAGACCCGAATGAAAGCAACAGACGGTTAGATTTTATGGCCGTTAAATTTCTTCCAATCTTATCATACTATCGATCTCCAACACTGTAATGCGGACACGATTTGAAGATCGGCCTCGGCTTCGAAAGGGTATTTACATCGGTCGCTCAAAGGTAAATCGATCTCGTAAGTAGGGCGCAAACTGTTGTGGGATGGGGCTGATGTGGCCTTGGCCTATTTAGGGACGGCCGCCGACATACCCTAATGAATCGTTTGAGCGGAACAATACGATACTTCGCCCGTGGTTAGCTGTAGGTTGGCTTAAGCGACCTACAATTCTGACCGACCTATTGAAGATCGCTTCCTAGCAAAATGATGTAGGCCTTCATACTTCGTCCTCGTCAGGTCCAGATTGGTCGCCAAGCTACATGAATAGGATGACCTATCATAGCCTATCAATGGCCGACCTACAACCGTTCTTGCTGAAACTGCATCTTCTTCGAATTGAAAAACTGGAATAAAGGGAGAATCTTTTGCAATCCCTCTCCCAAGAAGAAAGAAAATCTTCCGAATCAATCCAAGGCAATAATCTTGGAAAGTCTTTAGAGTCCGAAATAGATACGATTTCAATTCTCCCCTATAAATAAAGAGGCTTCAGAATCCTCCAGGTATGTCATTCAATTCGACGCTTTCTCTCCTCATTATTCTCCAATCTATTAACTTGAGCATCGGAGGGTCTTTATCGGAGAATACTCCAGTGGGGACTTTATTGCAGATGAACGGGCGAAGCTCCAGCAAAGTTAATTCTTGACCTCATATTCTTTGGTGGCCGAGCTCCTCCATCCTCATCGACCAACCTCAAGTCAAAAGATCCAGGAGCAACAGGTTGCAAACTAAATCCTATTCTTTTAAAAAAAAAAAAAATCTTCATGGATCAACTTTGAAACTCGCTACATCCGCAGGTAATTCTCATAGGCATGTGTTCGACTTATTTGCTCTCTTTAAAGTCGGGTGCATGTTTTCACCAAACATCCCGGCATAAGGGGCCCATTTTGTGCCTTCCTATGTTTAATTTTTAAAAATATTGATCACCTTTTCTGTAACATGTAAAATTACAGATCTTCAACAAACCAAATCAACAGCAAAGGATCCTCAGGATGAGAGAATTCTCGTTAATGCTCAATAAAACTCGAGAGTAATAACTATAGTGATCCTTTAACCCTTACTTGCAATAATAACATTAATCCTCTTAACACCGATGGAGGCCCATGCAACCTGCATGTGTCCGGTTCCATTGATTAGCTGTCGAGGAAGATTCGGGTCCATGAATGAGATGTCTCGGCGTGATGCAGTGATCGCCAGATGTTAAAGTCCTTCTCCTGGTATGAATATGAGGTAAGGCCCACGGAAAGCCCGGGATTGGGATTGACTCGATCCCATTTATCATCATCCCCTGCATTGGAATTTAGAGAGTACTTTGCCATCCTTATCATATAATTAGCCGAGTAATGTTCTTTCTAAGTCGTTCCGATTCTTCATAAATTCTCCATTGGCGGTGGTTGAACCGTCCCCAGTTCCTCTCGTCACTCGTTTGCTTCTCTTTCCATGACGGTGATGGAAATAGAAACGGTCCGTTCAAGCCCTGAGCTTTTAAACAGCAACTCTAATGCTACGTCGGTTTCAAAAGAAATTTTTCTTTTTTTAAATTTATTTTATATTAACTAGCAAATTTAACCAAGAGAAACCAAGATGAAGGAGCTCTTTTCCTTTTCTTTTTTTTTTTCTTTTTTTTGTGTGTGTGTGTGTGTGTGTTCGCGTGTGTTTTAAATGTGGAGGGTTGTTTAAAGAAAGCAGCTAGTATTTGATATTTTCATTATTCATCTAAATAAAATTGTCTTTCAAAATCTTAAACTTTATGGTGGCTAACTAGGGGTGGCAACGGGCTGGGTCAGTCTGTATCCATATTCATCCTATAAGTAAAAATTCTATATTTATATTCATTTCGTATCCGCTTTGGATTGAGTCAAATTGGATCAAGTAAAGATATAGATCAGATCAGATCGAGTATAGATCAGATCGAGTATATAAGAGAGATTAATCAGATCAGGTATATATAAATAATATAAAATTATTATAATTTTGAATATAAAATATATATTAAAATTATATTAGATCGGATTCGAATTAGGATATATTATTATTCATATTCGATCCGAACCTGCTTCGGATATTTTTTTAAAATTCATATTCATCTCATGTTCTAATTGAGTTGAGTAAAATCTATCCCATTCAAATTGAATCGGATCGAATATTCGATGGTTTGGATAAAATTACCATCTCTAAATATAAATTATTGCTCAGTGAAAATTAACAAGAGTAAATTGTCAGCACAGAAAGAAAGGATCTTGCTAGAATAATTTTCATTCGATCTAACATTTTATTTTATTTTTTTTAAAAAAAGCTAACAATTTTTCTTATTTTTTTATTTTTTGTTATAGTGATAAATAGTGACGGTTTTAAGTCATTATTTATTTTCAAAACCAAGCTCTGCAGATGATGTAAATGGCAATTAACAACTGTTTTTGTCGGTCTCACAGTCTTCAGATCCCAAGCTGTTCGCTTTCACCCTGCTGTGTCCGATATGGACGACTACTTACGGATCTCCTCCGTTTGTTTGAATAGGGTCCTTTCTCCGACCATGGCATGATGGCAATAGGGGATTGGATAGGCTCCACCAAGATACAGGGGCCTGACAAGGCCCAAGAATCGTCCTTCTCCGGTTCAGGCACGGACTAGAGACGGTCCGGACTGGATGTGGACCCCTGACAGGGTCCGCAGATCCTCACGACTCTTTCGAATAAACGGCTCTGATCGACTGAAGCGGCTCGTGGCCGGGCAATCAGGGAATGAAGGAGATGCCTGGTCCCCTTGTGCGCATGTGAACCATCCCACCTGTCACGCAAGGCTGGGACGGAACCGTAGCACGTGAAAGCTGCGATACCTGTGCCCCCCCCCCCCCCCCCATCTTTCTCTTTTTCTGGTTGGCCAGAGTCCCCACGCTCCTGATCGTAGGCCCTCCTTTACTTCGGACCGCCTGATGGGCATCACAGGGCCGTCGCCGGCCCGTTTTCCACCCCGCTGCTCTTTCGAGATGCGAGAACCGGACCGGCATCAACATCGTAAAGGGCAAGGAGAGAGCGCCCCGTCGGATCGGGGACAAACCACGTGACGGGACGGGCGGCAGGTGGGGTTCGCTGCTCCTCGCGGTGGACAGGCACCCGCACGCACACCCAGTAGAATCTACCTCCACAACCGTGCCGGAGAATTGGCGCAGTGTGATCCCCTGCTCTTCCCTCGCTTATCGCGCCCACGGTCTATCTTTATCATGGTGCAGCTGGACACCCTTTCCACGCGCGCATACGGTTATTATGCGCATGCAGCCGAGGATTACGGTCCAAAGAAAAAGCGATGCAGGAAGCAACAAAAACCGAAGGAAGGCGACCAAGGTTTGAAATTAATTAACGACAATGGCGATGAGATAAAATGTCGATACTTTACATCCCGATGACGGTAATGTTACTACTGCTATACAATAATTATGCTGATTATTAGCACCAGAGCCGCTACTGTTACTTATCGACTAAAAGTTAATACTATTATTATCGCTGCTGCTAATAGTACTAGCTGGAGCACTGGCAGTAATGCTAGAGTTGAACAGTTGGTTATCCGGCGGTGGCGCCACGTCATCGTCGGCCCTCCAGGCGGAGGCGGAGATGAGGGGACGGCTATGCCACCCGAGCGTCAAGCAACCATCCACCTCTTGGACGCAGTAGCCCTCTCCGGAGAAGAGGGTCAGCAGCATACTGGCCTGCTTGAAGGCGTTGGACCCGAGGTGGACCGCCTTCAGACCGCCACAGCCCAGCCGGGCCCGCCACCTCGCGAGCGGTTCATGCCGCTCCAACCGGGCCGCCCCCTCGCAGCACACGATGTTGCAGATCTCCCGCTGGAGGTACAACTCCGCAGCCATCGTCATCTGCTGCTGCTGCTGGTGGTGGGCGACACATCTCCCGCCCTCCAAAGAGTCGAACACGGTGGAGTAGTAAAAGAGCGCCTCAGTGAACCGGTCCAGGAAGGCCGGCTTGTTGTGATCCGCCTCCTGCTCCACCACCGTCACGATATTGGGCCGCAGTCCCACTATCCAGCCCAGGACCGAGTCAATCGGCGCGGCGGCATCATCACCCGGGTCGCGGAGTAGGCGGTGGAGTTGCAGGACCGAATTGACAGCCACGGCCTCCCCTGGGACAACCTGGAGCATCCAGGGCCGCACGTCGTCGAGCCGCGATGCGGCGACCCCGCGGAAGGCGAACCGGACGCGGACCGAGCGCGCGAGCTCGGCGAGGCGGAGGCCAACCTCGCGGAGCGCGTCCCGGCCGTCCGGAGAGGGTGGCCCGATGCCGGTGAGACGGAGGAAGGGTGGCCCGCCAGCGCGGAGAGCGAGCGCCTGGATCAGGGCCGGCCACTGGAGGCCGTCCATCAGGTTAAAATCGATGACGTGGACGCGGTCATAGCCATCGAAGGCCTCCAAAATCGCCTGATTCGCCATGAAGTGGGCGAACTTGAGGTAGGGGCAGGCCTCGTAAAAGTGGTGGTAGAGGATCTCATATTCCGACACCGATCCGGTAACGGAGGTGGAGGAGGAGAAGGAGAGCGAATAGATCCGCCGACAGAGGGCGTCGACGAAGTACCCGGCGACCTTCCCGATCCCGAAGCCGGTGCTCACACGCGTGAGTACGATTCGCATCTCCTCGGTTATGGTCCCTGCCAAGACGGAGTCGCCGCGCTGGACGGCGTCGGCGCAGCTTATGAGGAGATGAACTAACCGGATGGCGGAGTCCTCCTCCTCTTCCTCCCGATGCCGGGAAGCGGCGGCGACGACGGCCATTTGATGCGGCTGAGGAGGGAGGGGAAAGCACGTGGGATCTGGCCACGTTTCGGCGGTCGGGGAGGCTGGAAGGGGTCCCGGCGGCCGACGGGAAGGGGCGAGCTCGGAGAGCATGGTGTCGACCCAGGCGGTGAGGTCGGAGGGGTTGTAGTGGACGGCCTCGGCGGCCGCAAGGTGATCGGCGGGGGCCCCGCCGATGGCCGACTCCAGCCGTTCAAGGCTCTGCGCCACGTGGCGCAGATCCGACGATCGGACGTGGTAGCCGGCACCCGCGAGGAGGCCGTCGATCTCTGAGGCGGAGCACTGCTGGCTGGATTCGGCGTCAGTCCACCCGCTGGCCGCCGTGCCCGATCCGAACGGGTACAGTCCCATCTCCGCACGCCCCCAGATGGCAGGGAGAGAAGAACAGGGAGGAGGAGGGAGAGAAAAGGTAAGGGGAAGGAAAAGGATGTTGGAGACCCTTCTCCTTCTCTCCATCTTAATTTTGGAGACGGGGAGAGAGAAGGATGAGTGACGTTGGCACAGATGAGATATACACGTGGCGAGTTTTATTATCGATACGTATGGACACGTGAGCACTAACTCGAGATTTTGAATATTTTTTTTTATTATTTTTTATTAATTAAAATTTAGTGGTTGGTTGGTCATTTTGGTTACGCATCTCTTCTTTCCCGAGACAGCGACGCTGCTGGTGCCGTTACGAAGGTTTTCTTTATTGAATAACTAGTTTTGAGCCCGTAGATTGTGTCCGAATTTTAAATCATATTATTATTTATTTATTTTTAAATAATTATTTTAAAATTAATAAATAAATATAATAAAATTATGTTTATTTAGATTTTTAATATTAATCCATTATTTTGATAATATTATTTAATTATAAGAATGAATTTTTATTATAAGAGTCCATCTTAATCACATCATTTAATTTATATATATAATTATTTTAAAATTAATAAATAAATATAATAAAATTATGTTTATTTAGATTTTTAATATTAATCCATTATTTTGATAATATTATTTAATTATAAGAATGAATTTTTATTATAAGAGTCCATCTTAATCACATCATTTAATTTATATATATAAACTTTAATTTAATTTTTTAATATCATAATAATTTTTTTATTTAATTAAATAATATTTTATAATTTTTTTTGATTTATATGATATTTAAAGATGATAAATTTATACTTATATGAATAGCTTAAATTATTATTATTATTTTTTTAATTTTAATTTTTATAATATATAATAGATTGAATCAAGCACTCGGATGCACGAAGAACCTCGGGAGGAAAAATAAACCTATCACGCCACTGGAGCCACAAGGGGCTTTCAATTCTGCGAGCAAGTGAGGTCACGTTTTTCAATATGTGGGGCTTCATCGCTTTGATGGCGGGTTCTAAATATGGGTTTTTTTTTTTCTTCTTTTATCCGTGGACCTACAACCTTCACAATTTTTGAAATCCACTGCGAGATTCCCATCTAACGCCCAAGGTTGCACCCATTCTGTGCGACGTGGGCCCTTCATGATTGGCTATTTGGGGTATAGCGGGAGGCGGTGTTCTTTGTGGTGGTACCGGAAGAGGTTTCCGTCATTATAAAAAGCAGGAGAAACAATCAGGTGGTGGGGCGGGAGTCGCTCTCGGGGTGCGGGGGGTCTCAATCAGAGCCATCCAAGCTCGACCTGGACGGCTCATCTGTGGGTCCTTTTCGAGGAATCGCGGCGGACAGGCTATGCCAAGTGGCCGTTTGGTTGAATGGACGGATAAGATCGACGGAGCTTCTTGGAAACCGGTTGCGGCGAAGGGCTGGAATGGAACCCAGTCGCCAACAGGGCGCCGTAAGTAACCAAGCGGCTTTGGTTCCAGGAAACCTGTTAGCATTAACCAGGCTTGGCGGCACAATCAAATGCCTAATTTTCTAAGCATGGCTGCCATCTGTGATGTTGCGCAGCAAATAAGCATATATTAGACGGTTAAGTGCTTCAATATATTTTTTTTCTTTTTGATGAAAAATCTTGAGAAAGGCAGGATATTTTGGATCATGGGACTCTATCAATTAAGTATTTAGAGCCTTTATCCATGTTTAAGTCCCCACACGAGCGCTCACAAACATGGAGCCATGTAGGACCTTTCCAATCATGTCCGTTGCACAAACCATGAATGGCCCTGATTGAAGCACCGGCCTTGCTCATGTCCCAATTCTGAAACATGTATCCATTCCCATAAAATCCTAATGCCATCCCAGTAATCATATGCAATATGTTAGAAGTTCTTGCCCTTGAAAATTACTTCAACGCAGTTTTAAATTAAGATTAAAATCGGATCGAATATGGATTGAATAGTACATTCATATTCATATTTATTTTATTTGATGAATATAAATATAAATATAGATATTATTTAAATATAAATATTTATAATTATATTTATTTTAAATAAAAATAAATATAATTTGGATACTGAAAATATAGATATAATTATGAATATAATTTATATAATTAAAGATATTACTAAATATATAATAAATTAAATTAATAATATATTTATGTGGTGTATGTTTTTTAAAATTTAGTACGTACTATATAAAATTATATAAGATTACACGTAGATTTGAATATTCGGATATGAATAAGACAGTTGTCTATCTATATTTATATTTATTTTTTTTTGATGAATATGGATATAAAAATTAGTTGGATCTTTAATTTCTCTCTATATCTGGATTAATTTGAATACAAAATAAATCTTGATGGATAATATCCATACCATTTTCATCCATATTTTAAATGATCATTGATATGATGTTACTAGTTTTAATGGTGGGTAGAAGGTATCCATTGCTCGTTTTTCAGGAGATTACTGTAGAGACAAAAATGTATCCATCAGCCAGCAATGATTAGATTAATATAACCCACCTCATCAAGATAACACAAGTATACACTCATACATAGTAATATATTTTATTAGGACACCTAGGTTGAGGATTCAGAAAGCATGTGATGGGAAAAAAGGTTAGTGATCAAAGGTGAAGAATTTTTGGTATAAACCATGATAATTTCCTAAATGACCAAAAAGGACTACATAGGTCTACATCCCCAACATTAACCTAAAGAGATGGGACATTCAATCTTTATATACAAGTCAAGTGGGTTTTCTTAATTCAACAATACATTCTCTTTAGAGATGGCAAAAATCGACCTGACCTATCAATTCGACTCATTTTAAACAGGTTTAGATTTAAATTAAGGGAGTGCTTGGTTCGCGATCGAAATTGAAATCAGAATAGATTGGAATCAGAATCAAAATAGTCTAATCCTCTTAAGTATTTGATTCACGATCGGAATCAAAATCAAAATAAAAATTAAAATAAAAATTTAAATTCATAGAAAAGAGTGGAGATTGAGTTTTAGTTAGATTAGTGCATTTTTATTCAACTTCAGAATCAAAATCGGAATGAGACTCCCCCCAACCAAGCGGTTGGAATGAGAGTCATCTATTCCCATTTCGATTCCGGATCCCTACTCCTTCCAACCAAGCACCCCCTAAATAGATTTGGATCGTAAATGGATTAACCTATTTAACATGTTTAATAATCGAATCAGGTTCAGATTTCAGACAGCTAACTCATTTAACCCATTTAATCCATTTAATAAATAGGTTGGGTCGGATTGGATCAGTTTGTAATTCGTAAACCAACAACACTATGGCTTAAATTGATCGTTATTATTGATGCAGAATCTGGTCGACACCGGATCGAGCTAGAGTTGAGGAAGAAGAGGTCGCCGTCGGTGACCTACAAAACAAAGTCCTGCCCGAAGTTGGTGGTGGTGGCTCCGACAGAACCTTCCGACGATCAAGTCAGGTCCTCTGGCCAACAGGAATGGAGTGCTCAGGAAAGAATTCAGTAAAATTTTTGGGAAGGAGAAAAGAGCCTAGAGAAAATATATATAGAGGATCCCTTTTATAGACGGAGCCCAGAGCAGACTAATAGTGACAGCCATAGCGATTCGGTAGCTGACCATTCGAAACTGTATAGAATTTATTATGGAGAGGAACGCCGCCTGCAGCAGACTGATAGTGACAGCCGTAGTCGTTCGATAGTGGGCCGCTCAGGATCATGTGAAGTTTGTTACAGAGAGGAGCACCATCTGTAGCTGACTGATAGCGACAGCCGTAGCCATCCGGTACTGAGCCATCCAGAATCTCATGGAGTTTGTTACGGAGAGAGGTGTTCGTTGTCGTAATGTGTCCATTCATCAAGATTTAATAGTCGAAGTTCGAAGGAAGCAGGCGTTGGTTGGTGAAGAGCTTTGACATATGTCAATTCCAGATGAGTTTAGACTCCTAAAGAAAATACGGTTAGAGGAGATCATTCGAAAGGAATACTACTTGAAATCTGAAAGTAATCTGCTGGAGAAATCTGGATGGAGTTTGACTGATGGAGAAATCCAGAAGGAGTCTGACTGGTGGAGAAGCTCGACTGAAGGAGAAATTCGGAAGGAGTTCAACCCCTGAAGAAATCCAATCGAAGGAGAAGTCCGAAAGGAGTTTGGCTCTTGGAGAAATCCGACCGAAGGAGAAGTCCGAAAAGAGTTCGACTCTTGGAGGAATCCTACTGAAGGAGAAGTCCGAAAGGAGCTCGACTGTTGGAGAATTTTTGATTAAAGCTCTTCTATGATTATCAGTTACATTAGGCTAAGCATCAGATTGAACTTCGATGGAAGCGAGATTTATCCTCAACAATAATTCTTCCACTTTCGAGTTTGAAATTCGAAGGAAGAAAATATAAAAAAGATGACTGCCGAAGTTTTTTTTCGGGCTCTACACCCATTGAGGTTGAAACTCGGAGAAGATCTTATCTTCTATTGAAGCTGAAGCTTGGGGGAGATCTTATCTTCAGTTGAAATTAAAGCTCGGGAGAGATCTTATCTCCAGCCGTGGTTGAAATTTATCTCTCGTTGAGGTTGAGACTCGAGAGAGATCTTATCTTCAATCGAGGTTGAAGAAGATCCTATCTTCCATTGAAGTTGAAGCTCGAAGAAGATCTTATCTCCAATCGAGGTTGAAGAAAATTCTATCTCCTGTTGAAGTTGAAGCTCGAGAGAGATTTTATCTCCGATCGAAGTTGAAGGAGATCTTATCTCCTGTTGAGGTTAAGGCTTAGGGGAGATCTTATCTCCAACTGAGGTTGAAGAAGATCCTATATCCCATTGAAGTTGAAGCTCTGGGGAGATCTTATCTCCGACCGAGGTTGAAGGAGATCTTATCTCCTGTTGAGATTGAGGCTCGGGGGAGATCTCATCTTCAGTCGAGATTGAAGAAGATCTTATCTCCTGTTAAAGTTGAAGTTCAGAGAAAATCTTATCTTCGATCGAGATTGAAGGAGATCTTATCTCCTATTGAGGTTGAGGCTCGGAGGAGATCTTATCTCCAGTCAAAATTAAAGTAGATCCTATCTTCTATTAAAGTTGAAGCTTGAAAGAGATCATATCTCCAGTTGAGTCGGGACCTCTCTTCTCATCTCATCTAAAATGAACGAGGCCTTCGACTTTGCTCACGTTAGGACGAGGTTCTCCTCCTATTTCTAACGAATTGTAAGGGTACATAAGGGCCATTGTCGGAGCTCCTCTTCTCACCTCGTCTCAAATGAATGAGGCTTTCGACTTTGCTCACATTAGGATGAGGTTCTTCTCCTATTCCTAACAGACTGTAGGGGCACATAAGGACCGTTGTATTGGCCTCTCCCCTCCTCTTATCTTAAATATTCGAAGGTCTTCGATTTGCTTATATTAGGATGAGGTTCTCCTCCTATTCCTAATATGGCACTAGGAGCATAGATGGACCATTGAATGGACCTCTTTCCTCGCCTCATCTAAAATGAACGTGGCCTTCGACTTTGCTCACGTTAGGACAAGGTTCTCCTCATGTTTCTAATGGACTGTAAGGGTATATAAGAGCTGTTGTATGGGCCTCTTCCCTCTTTCTATTTTAAATAATCAAAGATCTTCGACTTGCTCATGTTAGGACGAGATTCTCTTCCTGTTCCTAACATGGCACTAGGGGCACAGATGAGTCGTTGAATAGGGGTCTCTCTCCTCCTCCTATCTTAAATAATTAAAGATTTTCGACTTGCTCATGTTAGAACGAGATTCTCCTCATATTTCTAACATGGCAATAGGAGCATAGATGGACCGTTGAATGGGCCTCTCTCCTCCTCCTATCTTAAATAACCAAAGATCTTCGACTTGCTCATGTTAGGATGAGGTGCTCCTGTTTCTAATATGGCACTAGGAGCATAGATGGATCGTTGAATGGGCCTCTCTCCTCTTTCCATCTTAAATAACTGAAGGTCTTCGACTTGCTTATGTTAGGACAAGGTTCTCCTCCTATTCCTAACATGGCAATAGGGGCACAGATAGGCCATTGAATGGGCCTCTTTTCTCCTTCTATCTTAAATAATCGAAGGTCTTCGACTTGCTCATGTTAGGACGATGTTCTCCTCTTGTTCCTAATATGGCACTAGGGGCACAGATGGACCGTTGAATGGGCCTCTCTCCTCCTCCTATCTTAAATAATCAAAGATCTTCGACTTGCTTATGTTAGGATGAAGTTCTCCTCCTGTTCCTAACATGACCATTTTTGATTGCTTCTTTCCTACCATCGCATAGTTTTTGCACCAAGAAACAATAATGTTGAAATGAAAAAATTTTATTGGAGGACAATTACTGGTAGTACATTTTCAAATTTTCTGAATTCCAAGATCGTGGGAGTGTTGTTCCTCCGAGCTCCTTTAGACGATAAGTTTCAGACCGGACGACCTCCTCTATTTTATACGGACCTTCCCAATTTGGGGCAAGCTTCTCCTAGCTCTGAGGCTGAGAGATGGTGGCTCGTCGAAGCACTATATCTCCCATTCCGAATATTTTACCTCTAACTCTGGAGTTATAGTATCGGGCCATCCTTCGTCTGTAGGCCGCCATCCGAACTCGAGCTTTTTTTCTTTTTTCTTCTAGCAGATCGAGATTGATTCTGAGGTTCTATAAGTTACACTGCTCATCGAAGGCCACGATCCATGCTGATGGAAGCTTAAGCTCGATTGGGATGACTACCTCTGTTCCAAAGGCCAAGGCGAATGGTGTTTCTTCGATCGGTAGCCTTTGAGTAGTTCGGTATGCCTAAAGGACATGGTAGAGTTCGTCCGTCCAAACCCACCTTGCTCTATCGAGTCTTATCTTGATGCCCTACAGCAGGGTCTAGTTGGTCACTTCAGCTTTCTTATTTGCCTATGGATGAGCTACCGACGTGAAGTGATGGAAGATGTTTAGATCTTCATAGAACTTAGTAAACCTCATCCCAGCGAACTATCGTCCGTTATCTATTATGAGAGTTTGGAGCAGACTGAACCGACAGACGATCGACTTTTAGATGAAGTCCTATACCTTGGCCTCGATAATTTTTGCTAGTGGTTCAGCTTCGATCTATTTGGTGAAGTAATCAATCACGATCAGGAGAAACTTTCGTTGTCCGAATGTCGTTGGAAAAGGGCCAAGTATATGTATTTTTTACTGCACAAATGGCCAAGGTGCGCTTAGCGGAGTAAGCTCGAAGGTCGACTGTCTTCGTATGTTTGTATTTCTCTAACAGCGATCATATTTCTTAACGTACTTCATAGAATCGTGGTATAAGGTCGGCCAATATTACCCTTATCGAAGTAGTTTTTGTGATAGGGATCTGGCTTGTGCATGACTTTCATAAATTTTCTCATGCACTTTTCATGATGTGAAGTTGGCCTCTGAAAGTCAGAGATATCTCAACAGCGGTAGCGAATATGATCTTTTATACAACTTATCCTTATACAAAACGTACCGAGAGGCTTGATTCCTAAGTTTTCGAGCTTCTTTTGGATCACGAGGAAGAACTCCCTCTTTGAGATAGGCAACTAACGGATCAATTCAGCTCGGCTCGAGCTCCATCTGCATAACGAGCTGTGATTTCTCTGAGCTTGGGCATTTTAGAGTTTCAAAAAATACTTCTTTAGATAGTCCGGTTGGAGCTGAAGTGACCAATTTAGAGAGAAGGTCGACTCTTGCATTTTCTGCCCTCGAAATCTATCGAGTGCCAAAACTGTCGAAGGCCGAAGTTAAATCCTTCATTTTCTCGAGGTATTTCACCATACTTTTCTTTCGTGCTTCATACTTGCCACTAACTTTGCCGATCACCTATTGAAAATCATCGTAGACTTGAAGCTGATCTATTTTTAACTTTTTTGCTATTTTTAATCCGACGATCAGCGCTTCATATTCGGTCTCATTATTAGTTGTAGAAAATTTGAAGCATAGCGCGTACTCGACGATGACTCTCTCAGGGTTGATTAAGACTAACCTCACACCTGCTTCGATAGAGTTGGACGAACCATCCATATACAGGGCCCAAAAACCTTCAAGAAGGTCGACACTTTCTTCGGAGAGGCTCGATTGCAACCACGAAATGTCGATCTCGTTCTGTCTAAGCTCAACTTCATCTAGAATAGTGCATTCAACTATGAAGTCGGTCAGTGCCTAAGCCTTGATTACTGGCCGAGGTCAGTAGTTAATGTTAAACTCTGTTAATTCAGTGGCCTATTTTGCAATTCTTTCAGAAGCATCCGTTTGATGAAGGATTGCTTTGATCGGCTAGTCAGTAAGAAGCATTATAGTATATCCCTAGAAGTAAGGTAGAAGTCTTCTTGCTGTAATCAGAAGAGCATAAATCAATTTTTCCAACTTTGTATATCTGATCTCGACATCGCTTAGGATCCGACTTATGTAGTAGACTTATCGCTGTACTTTCGCCTCTTCTTTGATTAGGACTACCGCTAGCACCATAGGGAAGACCGCGAGGTAGAGAAACAGCTCCTCTCCGAATTTGGATTTGGCTAGTAGGGGGCGAGCCGAGATAGTTCTTAAGCTCATCGAACGTCTTTTGGCATTTCTGAGTCCAATAAAAATCTTTCAGTTTTTTGAGGATTTGAAAGAAGGGCATGCAACGTTCGACTGACCTCGAGACAAAATGACTCAAAGATGCCACCTTTTTGGTCAGATGCTGAACTTTCTTGATGGACTTCAGAGCGGTCATCTTCTGGATAGCTCAAATTTTTTTCAGGTTGGCCTCAATCCCTCGTCTCGAGACCATGAATCCCAAAAATTTTTCTAAAGCTACCCTAAAAGCGCACTTGATTGGGTTCGACTTTATCTTATATTTTCTGAGAGCATCGAAAGCCTCTTCAAGGTTAGCGACATGATTGACAATTTCTCAGCTTTTGACCAGCATGCCGTCAACATAAACCTTCATATTACAGCCGATCTACTCCTTGAAGATTTTATTAACCAAACACTGGTAAGTCACGCCTACATTTTTAAGCTCGAAGGGCATAACTCTGTAACAGTAAAGACCATGGTTAGTAATAAAAGCAGTCTTCTCCTCGTCTTTCGGTGCCATCCGAATTTGGTTGTAGTCAGAGAAGACGTCCATGAAGGTGAGGAGCTCGTTGGCTGAAGTCGCATCCATCAGTTGATCGATTATGGGCAAAGGGTAGCTATCTTTTGGGCAGGCCTTGTTAAGCTTCTTAAAGTCAATGCACATCCTCCACTTACCGTTGGCTTTATTGATTAGGACCACATTAGAGATCCAAGTCGGATAGCTCACTTCTCGGATAAATTTGATGTTGAAGAGCTTGTCGACTTCTTCTGCTATTATCTTTTGCTTTTCTGGTGCATGGCCTCGAACTCTTTCTTTCACTGATCGATGCTTGGGGTCAATGGCCAGCCAATGTTCCATAACCTCAGCATCAATCCCAGGCATATCCATCGGAACTCAGGCGAAGATGTCGGCATTCCTCTGTAAGAAGGCGATGAGCTGCTCCTAAACTTCATCTTCCAGGTTGGAGCCAATTTGCACCATATGCTCCACATTTTTGTCATTCAGGAGAATGGTCATAAGATCTTCTATGGGCTCGCCCTGTTCTTCGGCAAGGTCATCGCGGACATCTAGCCCATCAACAGGACAAGGGTCGGACCATTCTTCCTTTTATAGGGCAATTGAGTAACAGTGCCTTGCCAGAGCTTAATCTTTCCTGACCTTCCATAACTTGTCAAAAATTTCATCTTCAAATAATAAGTTGACACTACCATCCGAAGCGCATTTAGAGCAGAACGGCCGAGAATTGTATTGTAAGCAGAGGGAGTCTTTACTATCAGAAAATCCACCTGCGCTCTAGATTGTCTTGGATATTGTCCTACAGCCACGACTAGAGTTATTATACCTTCAACTGATACTGCAGCACCAGCGAAGCCTACTAGGAGGGAGTTTATTGATCCAAGCTGACTATCAGATATCGACATTTTGGAGAAAGCATCATAAGACAAGACGTCAACCGAACTTTCATTATCAATTAGGACGCGACGTACATCATAGTCTGCTATATTTAAAGAGATGACAACCACATCATTATGCGGAGACTGTACCTCTTGTGCATCTACCTCAGTGAAGGTTATGGGTTCTTCAGTCCTCCATCTCTCCACTGATCTCTCAGATCCGCTGGCCTGTTCTCGCCGGTCCTTCAGAGATTGTGTTGATAATGCTAAGAGGTGGCCGATTTTCTTGGTGTTTCTCCTTCTTTGGTGGTTCTGATTGTGGCAATGCCCTCGGGCAATCTTTTCTTGCTTTAGATCGACGTCTGAGGAATCGATCCAGCCGGCCTCTCCTGATGAGCTCCTTGATCTCATCTTGAAGCTGAATGCATACTTTAATATTGTAGTCATGGTCACGATGGTAGTGACAGTATTTACTAGGATTGCGCTTGTCAGAGTGAGTGCGCATCCCTTCAGACCTCGATAGTTGCTTCTTGATCTCCATCAATACTTACATTTTTAGAGCATTGAGGGGGGCGCAGTTGTGAAACCTTCTTAGGGAAGAACTTCGCGCCCTTCCGTCGGGGCTTTTTTGACGATGAGCTCGAGAAGAAGTTCGGGCTCGCTTGCGCTCGAGGAAAGTCCGTGAGTGCGATCGAACCTCATTTGACCCTCCATCAGCCACGGGTTTATTAGACTCGCCCGCCTATCGTTCTTCTGCGACTTTCTCATCTTTTAATTTGAAGGCTTCTTCCGCTCGGACATATCTTTTAGCCTAAGCTAGTAGATCAGCAAAGTTTCTGGAGTACTTCTTCTTCAGAAAAAATAGCAAATCATTCTTTTGAAGGCCACCCTTGAGTGTGGCCATTGCAACAGACTGACTCAGGTTTCGAACTTTCAATGCAGCAGCATTAAATCGGGTGACATAAGTTCGGATAGATTCTTCCTCCTTCTACTTGATATTCATCAAAAAATTCGAACCTCAATGCGGATGTTGGCTGCTGACGAAGTGTGCCACAATTTGATGGCTCATCTGATCAAAGAAGAAGATCATACTCGACTTCAATACCGAGTACCAATTTCTTGCTGCTCCCTTTAAGGTAGATGAAAAAGCTCGGTATAAGATGGCGTCTGATGCGCCATGGAGCAGCATCATGGTATGGAAGGCCTTTAGGTAATCGATCGGATTAGAGGTTCTATCATAGCTTTCAAATTAGGAAAGCTTGAAGTTCGGTGGAACGGGCTCTTGCATAATTTGGAAAGAGAAAGAGGGATCAGTGCAGACGTTGTCATGATGAGCTGGAGCAATGTGGTGGAGTTTCTCAATCTGCCGGTCCATCTTCTGCAGTTTCTGATCGAGGACGTCATCTCGATCGTAAATCTTGGAAGGATTTCGGCTATAGATAGGGAAGGTCTCTTCTGAAGAAGAATCACGATCCGAACAAGGATCCTCTGCTCTCTATTTTTTTCAGGGGTGATGGGTATGTTAGCCCAAGTGCTCCACCTTGAGATTAATTTTTGACATTTCGATGGCGAATTTTTTGATAGAATTGCCACCGAAGGCTGCTGCATGGCCAGCACCATTTCAGTGAGGCCCTGAACCTACTGCATCAGTAGGTTAAACTGCTCCGAATCTACCATGGCCGTCGGTGGAGGAGGTTGAAGCACCGACGATGGAGTGAAAGTGGATGGATCTGACTCAGATCTAGCGGTAGATCTACGGATAATCATTTGGCATTTCTTAGGATTGAGAGAGAGGATGGAGGTGAACCTTGAAGAAGAAGATCTACAGGATCGACTGAGCACTCCTTTAAGAAAAAGGGTACCTCAGGAATAAAGAGCCCTTCCTCTAGCACCAATCCTGTTGGTGCAGAATCTAGTCGACGTCGGATCAAGCTGGAGTTAGAAAAGAAGAGATCACCGTTGGTGACCTACAAAATAAAGTTCCATCTGAAGTTGATGGTGGTAGCTCCGGCAGGATTTCCGACGATCAAGTCAGCTCCTCTAGCCAACAGAAATGGAGTGCTTAGGAAAGAATTCGGTAGAGTTTTTGGGAAGAAGAAGAAAGCCTAGAGAAAATGTATCTGAAGGATCTTTTTTATAAACGGAGCCCGGAGTAGACTGATAGTGACAGCCATAGTCGTCCGACAGTTGGCCGCTCGGAGCCGTGTAGGATTTGTTACAGAGATGGGCACCATCTATAGCAGACTGATAGTGACAATCATAGTCATTCGGTAGCGGGCCGCTCGGAGCCTCATGGGATTTGTTATGGAGAGGAGCACCGTCTGTAACAGATTGATAGCGATGGTCATAACCGTTCGGTACTGAGCTACCTGGGATCTCATGGAGTTTATTATGGAGAGAGGTGTTCATTATCGCGATGTACCCATTCGTCGAAATTTAATAGTCGAAGTTCGAAGGAAACAGACGTTGGTTGGTGAAGAGCTTTGACGTATGTCAATTCCAGAGGAGTTTGGACTCCTAAAGAAAATATGGCTAGAGGGGATTATCCGGAAGGAATACTACTTGAAATCTAGAAGTAATCCACTGAAGGAATCCGAATGGAGTTCAACTGATGGAGAAGTCCAGGAGTCTGACAGATGGAGAAGCTCGGTTGAAGGAGAAGTGTGAAAGGTGTTCAGCCCTTGGAGGAATCCGACTGAAGGAGAAGTTCGGAAGAAGTTCGGCTACTGGAGGAATCCGATCGAAGGAGAAGTTTGGAAGGAGCTCGGCTCCTGGAGGAATCCGATCAAATGAGAAGTTCGGAAGGAGTTCGGCTCCTGGAGAAATCCTACTAAAGAAGAAGTTTGGAATGAGCTTGGCTATTGGAGAATTTTCAGTCGAAGCTCTTCTATGATTATCAGTTACATTAGGCTAGGCATCAGACTGAACTTCGACGGGAGTAGGGTTTATCCCCAATAGTTGCCGTTGATCTTTTGCCCTTCAATTATATTTCGTGTATAAAAGGCTCTTTACTCATTTTCGTCCTCTAGTCCAACTTCTAGATCTAGGATTTTTGGGTTTCCTCCTTCAATCGCCTGCTCCTTCGGTAGCCAATGCTTCCAATTTCCTTCCCATTTTCCAATGGTGGCTAGGGTTCCTCCACTCCTCCTTTGGTGGTCGATGTTTCTAGCTTTCTTTCCAATAGCGATCGGACGGACTGTGAAGCCAACTCTCTCTCAATTTTCTCCTTTGGTTTCCTCTTTTAGTCCTCTTTCGTTGCTGGTCCTTAAGAAGAGATGGCCTATTTATCGGCACTTGGCCGTCGTTGAGGGAGCTCGGATCTACGTCATTTTTTTCTCCTTTTCCTCCGCAATGGTCGTCGCTGTGAGGGCTTATGCTGTTTGGTGCCTTAGCTGCTCAAGATTTAGGGTTTTTTTTTTTCATTTTTTCTCTTTTGATGGCCGGTGCTGTCTTTCCTAATAGTCATCATTGAGGAAGGTTGGCCGTTTGAGATCTAGAATTTTTTCGTCTTTTTCTTTCTTTCATACTTTTTTAATCTTTCTCTAGAATATTTTTTTATTTATTTAATAAATAGGTTAAATATATTAGGTCGGATGATCTGTTTATTAAATAAATTAAATTTAAATTTAAAAATCTAATCTATTTAATAAATAAATTTGATTTAAATTTGATGTATTCTGATTTGATCGACATCTAATTCGATTGCCATTCCTAATTCTCTCTCTCTCTCTCTGTCTCTCTCTCTCTCTCTCTCTCTCTCTCCCGCTCCATCCATCCAGGAGCGTGTACACTCGCGGATGAACACTTGCGCGCATGTGCAATCTGGTACCTGGTTGAAATGTTAGTGGGAAGCGACACAAAGGAGCCAATTGTGAGGACTAGGTGTGTGCTGGTAGATAGCTACAATGTTCCGAGGTTGCAACGCCACTCTCTCGCACGCTAATAATTATATTATATTGCCTGCTGTGGGAATATGGAAGTAGGGTAGAAGGTATGCTAAAATATTTGTTAATGCTATCTCGTGAATAAAAATTTTTGATTCATGCAAGTGTGCATGTCCTTTTTTTTTTTTTTCCTCCTTTTTTTTTAGTGGTATCTAAAGTTGGAACCCTAAACCTCTTCAAAAGCAAGCCCCTGGATGTGAGGTGCCAACTTCTGTATTACCATGACATTGATGGTTTATCTTATATCTGGAAGTCTAACAAGAACTGCTAATTTTCAAACAAATTTAGATATAAACGTTTCGCAAAATAGTATCCATAAGAAATATGTGCATGCTATTAGCTACTAAAAGACAATGAACAACCCATGCTGCATGTTCAACTAATTCTAAATTGTTGATGATTATTGTTAAAAAAGACAAAGATGATCATATATTCCTATCAGGAATGGTTAACACTCGCAAACTGCTGCACTTTCAATGCGGGAGCATACCCAAAACCTGTTGCTAGTGACATGAATTGGACCTTTTGGGTGTCCCAACTTCCAATATAACATTCATGTTTCATGAAGGCAAGGTCATGAGAAACTTATATCCTGTGAAAAATTTGCTGAGAAATTCTTTTGATGGCAGAGGCACATCACTCATCAGTCATACAAGCACCGAGCACGCTGCACGTATTTTGAACATTTAAATATCACCGAAGCTTTCTTTTTTTTTTTTTTTTTTTGCTATCCGTAAAATGAATCCTAATGAAATCTTTTTTTTTCTCTCAAAAGTCAAGAAAAAAAATTGTCACCAATCTATTATATACATCAAGAAATTAACAAATATATAACATCTGGTTATATGATATATACTAATGAATGTAATATTTTCAAAACTGTGTATCTATTTGCTTGAGGATATGTATTATACTATTAGATGACTAATTTGCTAATTATGTATTACCTAATCCTATATTATATATTAATAAATTTTATATTTTAAAAATTATATATTGATTTATTTAGAAATGTATATTAACTTGTTTGATGATAAATTTGCATGGTGTATATCACATGGTTATACAATATATTCTAAAAATAAAGAAGAAGATAATGTTATAATTTTTTAATAAAAAAAATGATGTTTTCGTTAGCAAAAAAAATATTTTTTATGTTTTATTTTAAAATAAATATTAAAAATATAATAAATTTAAGAATTTATTTAGTACTTTTTATTTGGTGTCCGTTCCATATAATTTTTGGCAAATACTTTGCTCAATACGAGCAAGGAGCTACCGCCCTCACCACAGATGAGATGGAAAAAAAAAGTATGATATTTTATAATTTTTTTATGCAAGTTCGTATATGAATCAATCACCACGCGTGAGCAAAAAAATTTTTCAAAAGTACTCCGCAGCTCAACACCTCTATGCCAACATTAGACTTACTACTCATCCAAGATATCACCATCCTCAGTGTACTTCCATGCCATGATAAACTACTGTGCCACTGATCTGCAACCTACCAAGTTGTCCTTTAGTATAATACCGACCAAATCCCCACAGCATGACCATACAATGCCACTGTAATGCATGAGGCTCAGGCAATCCATCTCTAGTGCCGCCTAGCTAAAATTGCTAAGCCGATATGCCTTGCAGCTCTTCAAAGCTACAGCCAATCGTGCACATTCGAGCATCATGGCACAATTGCGGGGCAATGGTGGTGCCACGCCTGAATGGCCTTGTGTGTAGGCATTCGGGGCAATGCTAGTCGGACAAGCTGGCCATATTATGCCGGATGGGAATTTTCAAGAGGTTCTATTCTCGAGGAGTTGTCCGAGCTATTCTATACATTCTTGATCTCTATAGTGGAGCGAAGAAGCGATAGAGGATCAGTCGGACAAGGGTGTTTCCTATCCGAATAGGCAAGTCTCATGAGCATCGCGGGCGAGATGTCTTGTGGGGATCCATGGGAATCGATTGATCGTGGGGTACAAGCATGGCTTATGGAATATCGATCGGATATGTACCTTAGAGCTGGGCTAAGGATCAAGGATGGCCAAGAGGATCGTGCCGAAGAGAGAGCAGCTTGGATGCAAGAATTGCTGGTCAAATATATTTACTTGATGGACAGACTTGGATGTCGGTATTATTGCAGTGCACCAGATGCGAGCAAGCCGTGGACAGCAGGTGTTGGACGGTATGGTCATGAACCTTTGAGATCATGACAGTGCGCAATGATGTGCGAGCAAATCGAGAATATTATCATGCGGTATGGCCAGAGATGGAAAGACATATCAAGGATACAAGATCGGGATCGTAGCACAGGAGCTTATAAAGAAACTTGGATAAAAGAATCTGAGAGGGCTCGGAAGTGCACGATCGACTGTAGCTTTGATGAGCTGCAAGGTGTGTTGGCTTGGCAAGTTTAACTGGATGGCACTGGAGATGGTTTACCCAAGCCTCATGCATTACAGTGGCATTGCATGGTCGTGCTGTGGTAATTTGGTCTATGTTATACTGAAGGATAACTTGATGGGTTGCAAATCAGTGGTACAGTGATTTATCATGGCATGAAAGTATGCTGAGGATAGTGACGTCTTAGATGAGCAGTACTTGGCTTGAGGGTAAAAGTCCAATGTTGACACAGAGGTGCTGAGCTGCGGAGCACTCTTGGAAAGAGTCTATATTCAGGCACGGAGGTGCGTATGAGTATTGTGATCAACTCGAGGGGTTGGATTGCTTGTGGACACTTGAGGATATCGCATGTGTTCAGTACAACAGAGTTGCTAGGCAGAGGCTCAGAGGGTATGCTTGGCTTATGTGGCTAGACTGCTGCGTACTTATTGGTATATCTGAAAGAAGGACTAAGGAGGGTTGGCCTTGGTGCGTAGGATACTGGAGCACCGCACGAGTATTTCGATAAGAAAATACTCACCCCATGATAGTTGGTATCAGAGCCAAAGGTTGGCTAAATCGAAGGTTGACGTTATTGTTGTTATTGGCTTCTGATACGTGTGGTATCAGATTGTTGGCATTTAGCCACTGATACGGGGGTATCCAAAATAGTGAAGAGACCTAGAGAAATTGAAATCCAATTAGGAGGAGCTGGATGTCCGAGTTCGTTATGGGTGTCAACAACTCAGAGTGGGAGAGCATGTTGTAGGACAATGTACTCAATGCTGAATGATTAAGGTTGCTCATTGGCTGCACAAGTGAATGGGAGCCTATTGAAGTGAAGGTCTATCAGTTTATGGTTGAAGAAGGAAATTTAGGGTAAAGAGTACTCGTGAATGCTGAGGCACTTAAGTTGTGTGCTAAGTTGCAAGGCAGAGTATCTCGAGGAACTAGAATCTCCAAAGAAGCTAAGCTGGATAATAGATTGAGGTACAAGGATGTGTCTATAGTGCAGAAAAAGATGTAGCATCCGAATTTTAAAGTGTCGGCTAAGGTGAAGACTTGAAGAGTCAAGGGACTCAGGTGCATAAAGATGTGAAAAATATTGGAAAGAACCATCTCTTGAGTAGACGATTATAGAGCTAAAGCACTTGAATGGTAAGAAATAAAATAATTAAACTCAATGAAACTGCTCTCAGGGTGAAGGCATTGGAAAGCTGAGGTACTAGTGGCAGATATTTGGCCGAAGGTGTTTACTCGCTGTAGAGACATGTGATGTCAGGTTGCAGGAGATAAAGCATATGGGTTGTTCAGTGTTGGCCAAGTTGGCTATGAGGTAAATTAGATCGGTCATGCTGTGAGGTACTATAAAACTCGAATGTCTGATGCAAAAGGATGTCGAGGTATTAGAGTCACAGGAGTGAGACAGACCAATGGGATAGCCTTGCATTGGTACTGTAGACTCGGAGTGAAGACACAAAGGCAGTCAGAATAGGCTAAGGATTACAAAAGAAAGCATGAGCAATTGGTTCTGCAGAAGTAGATTGGTGGAGCTCGGAGTGAAGACTTATGTTGAGGTACTCGAGCAAAATGAGAAGTGATCTTGATCGGATATCAGAGTCATGCTTGGAAGCATCTATGGTTTGCGTTGGTATGGGATGGCACTGATTTATAGAGGCGACTTGTTAATACTTGGTATCGGTGTGGTGTGGTAGAGTCCAAAGGCATGGTGCTATAAATAAAGGTGAAAATACCAAAAGGCTACAAGATGGGTATTGGGGATAAATCTCGCTTCCGTCGAAGTTCAGCCTGATGCTTAGCCTAATGCAACCGATAATCACAGAAGAGCTTTGATCGAAAATTCTTCTACAGCGGCCAAACCTTAGCTGAACTCTTTTAGCCGGCCAAACTCCTCAGCGACCGAATCCCTCTCCAACTCCCCTAGCGGCTGAATTCCTATCGAACTCCTCTAGGAGCCGGACTCCTCCTGGTCTTCTCCTTTGGTCGGACTCCTCCAGGAGCCAAACTCCTCCCAATCTTCTCCTTTGGTCGGGCTTCTCCAGGAGCCGAACTCCTCCCAGACTTCTCCTTCGATCAGATTTCTATAGGAGCCGAACTCCTTTCGGACTTCTCTTCAGTCGGATTTCTACGAGAGCCGAACTCCATCCGGACATCTCCTTCAGTCGGATTTCTATAGAAATCAAACTCCTTCTGGATCTCTCCTTTAGTCAAGTTCCTCTAGGAGTCGAACTCCTTTCAGACTTCTCCTTCAGTCAAGTTCCTCCAGGAGCCGAACTTCTTTCGGATCTCTCCTTTAGTTGAATTTCTATAGGAGCCAAACTTCTTTCGAATCTCTTCTTCAGTCAAGTTTCTTTAGGAGCCGAACTTCTTTCAGACTTCTCCTTCAGTCAAGTTCCTCCAGGAGCCAAACTCCTTCCGGATCTCTCCTTCAGTCGAATACCTCTAGTAGTCGAACTCCTTTCAGATCTCTCATTCAGTCCAATTTCTATAGGAGCTGAACTTCTTTCGAACTTTTTCTTCAATCAAATACCTTTAGAAGCCGAACTCCTTCCTGATCTCTCCTTCAGTCGGATTCCTACAGGAGCCGAACTCATTCCAAATTTCTCCTTCAGTCAAATTTCTACAAAAGTCGAACTCCTTTCGGATTTTTCTTTCAGTCGAATTCCTATAGGAGCAAACCTCTTTTGGACTTCTCCTGAGCCGAACTCCTTTCAGACTTCTGCTTCGATCGAACTTCTCCATCCGTCGGACTCCTCCTGGACTTCTCCATTAGTCGAACTCCATCCAGATTTCTCCAGTGGATTGCTTTCAGATTTCAGCTAGTATTCCTCTCGGATGATCTTCTTTAGTCGTATATTCTTTAGAAGTCCAAACTCCTCTAAAATTAATGTATATCGAAGCTCTTCACTGACCAATGCCTGCTTCCTTCGAACTTTGATTATCGAATCTCAACGAATAGTCACTATCAGTCTAACAACACCTATTTCTCTCCGTATTGAACCCCACGTGGCCTCGAACGGCTCAGTACCAAATAGCTACGACTGTCGCCATCAGTCTGCTACAGGCAGCGCTACAAGTGGTGGCCCCCTCCGTGATAGACTCCATTAGGCCTCGAGCTGTCCACTATCAGATGGTTGCAGCTGTCGCTATCAATCCACCACAGACTCCGTCTATAAAAAGGGATCCTCCACATACATTTTTTCTAAGCTCTCTTCTTCTTTCTAAAACTCTGTCGAACTCTTGACTGAGCACTCCATTTCTATTGGTCAGAAGAGCTGACTTGATCGTCGAAAGATTCTGTCGGAGCCAGTACCACCAACTCCGGATGAAACTTTATTTTGCAGGTCACCGATGGCGACCTCGTCTTTCTCGACTCCAGCTCGATCCAACGTCAATCAAATTCTGCACCAACAGGATTGGTGCTAGAAGGAGGACCCTCTATCCCTGAGGTATCCTTATTTTTAAAGGAGTGCTCAGCCGATCCTTTGGATCTTCTTCTCTAAGATCCGAGCCAGATCCATCTGTTCCGACTCCAGTGCCGGTGCTTCAACCTCCTCCTCCATCGACGATCATGATAGATCTGGAGCAGTTTAACCTGCTGATGCAGCAGATTCAGGGCCTCACCGAGATGGTACAGGCCATGCTGTAGCCTCCGATGATGATTCTGCCAAAAAACCCACCATCAGGATGTCAAGAATCAGTCCCAAGGAAGAACTTGGGCTAGCATACCCATCACCCCTAGGAAGAAGAAATAGAGAGCAGAGGATCCTTATTTGGATCGTGATTCTTCTCTGTAAGTAACCTTCCCCATCTACAGTCGAAAGCCTTCGAAGGTCTGTGATCGAAATGACGTCCTCGATTAGAAACTCTGAAGGATGGATCGATAGATTGAGGAGCTCGGCCACGCTCACAGACTTCCTCCGAGCGCAAGCGAGCTCGAATTCCTCTGCGAGCTCATCATCAAAGAAGCTCCGACAAAAGGATATGAAATTCTTCTCTCAGGAGGTTTCACAAGGGGACCGAATGAAGCTCGGCCACGCTCATGGACTCCCTCCGAGCGCAAGCAAATTCAAACTCCTAATTGAGCTCATCATCAAGGAAGCCCCAATAAAAGGGTATGAAGTTCTCCCCTTAGGAGGTTTCACAGGAGGCCCGAATGAAGCTCGGTCATGCTCATGGATTCTCTTCGAGCGCAAGCAAGTCCGAACTCCTAATCGAGCTCGTCGTCAAGGAAGCTCCGACAAAAGGGCACAAAGTTCTCCCCCCAAGAGGTTTTACAGGAGGGTCGAATGAAGCTTGGCCATGCTCACAGATTGCCCCCGAGCGCAAGCGAGCCCGAACTTCTCCTCGAGCTCATCGTCAAGGAAGCCCCGATGGAAGGGCACGAAGAAGTTTCTCCCATAAGATTTCACAACTATACCCCCCTCAACACTCCACAGACATAGGCCTGAAGCAAGAGAAGATCAAACAAGGGCGCTACCGCAGCTAGAACTACCGATGAGGGAGGAATAACAAGGAGATTGGCCGCCTCCCAACATCATCAACGCTATCTCTAAGGGGCTTAGTACTTCGGCGAGCCGCCATCTTTCAGCCTTAGAGCCAGGAAAAGCTTGCCCCAAATTGGGATGGCCCGTAGGAAGGCTAGTCAGAAATAGAGGAGGTCATTCAGCCCAAAACTTAATGGCTGAAGAAGCACGGAGGAACAACGCTCCTACAACCTTAGAATTCAGAAAATCTGAAGATGTACTACTAGTAATTTTTCTTTAATAAAACTCCTTCATTTTAATATTTTTATTTCTTGGTGCAAAAACTATGTGATGACAGGGAAGAAGCGATCAATAATGGCCATATTAGGAACATGAGAAGAACCTCATCCCAACATGAGCAAGTCGAAGGCCTTTAACCTCGGGAGATAAGATCTCTTTCGAGCTTCTACGTCAACAGGAGATAAGATCTCTTTCAATCTTGGTTGGAGATAAGATCTCTCTCGAGCTTCTACGTCAATAGGAGATAAGATCTCTTTCAATCTTGGCTGGAGATAAGATCTCTCCCGAGCTTAAAAATCTACGTCAACAGGAGATAAGATCTCCTTCAACCTTGGCTAGAAATAAGATCTCCCACGAGCTTCAATCGCAATGTCAACAAGAGACAAGATCTTCCTGGACCTCGGCTAGAGATAAGATCTTCTCCGAGCCTCAACTTCAACGTTAATCTTGGCTGGAGATAAGATCTCCCTCGAGCTTTAACACCAACGTCAATCCCGATTGGAGACAAGATTTCCTCCGAGCTTCTACCGCAACGTCAACAGGAGACAAGATCTCTTTGGACATCGACTGGAGGTAAGATCTCCTCCAAGCCTCAACTTCAACATCAACCTTGACTGGAGATAAGGTCTCCTCAGAGATTCAACCCCAATGGGCGTAGAGCTCGGAAAAGAACTTCAGCAGTCATCTTTTTTATACTCCCTTTCTTCGAATTTCGAACTAAGAAGTGAGGGGACTATTGTTAGATATAAACTTCGGTCCCGTCGAAGTCCAGCCTATGCTTATCCTAATGCAATCGATAATCATGGAAGAGCTTCGATCGAAAATTCTCCTCCAACGGTCAAATCTTAGTCGAACTCCTTCAGTCGGCCAAACTCCTCAGTGGCTGAACTCCTCTCGAACTCCCTCAGCAGCCAAATTCCTGTCGAACTTCTCTAGGAGCTGGACTCCTCCCAGTCTTCTCCTTCGATCGGGCTCCTCCAAGAGCCGAACTCCTCCCAGTTTTCTCCTTCGATCGAGCTTCTCCAGAAGCCGAACTCCTCCCAGACTTCTCCTTCGATCGAATTTCTACAGGAGCCAAACTCCTTCTGGACTTCTCTTCAGTCGAATTTCTACGAAAGCCGAACTCCATTCGGACATCTCCTTTAGTCAGATTTCTTCAAGAGTCGAACTCCTTCCAAACTTCTCCTTCAATTGGATTTCTATAGGAGCCAAACTCCTTCCAAATTCCTCCATCAATCGAACTCCATCCGGATTCCTCTAGTGGATTGCTTCCAGATTTTAGCTAGCATTCCTTCCGAATGATCTCCTCTAGCCGTATCCCCTTTAGGAGTCCGAACTCCTCTGAAATTGATGTATGTCGAAGCTCTTCACCGACCAACGACTGCTTCCTCCGAACTTCGATTACTGAATCTCAATGAACAGTCACTATCAATCTGACGATGCCTCTTTCTCTTCGTACCGAACCCCACATAGTCCCAAGCGGCTCAGTACCAAACAGCTACGACTGTCGCCATCAGTCTGCTATAGGCGGCGCTACGGGCGACACCCCCCTTCATGACAAACTCTATCAAATCTCGAGCGGTCTGCTATCAGACGGTTGCAGCTGTCGCTATCAATCTGCCACAGGCTCCGTCTATAAAAAGGGATCCTCCAGATACGTTTCCTCTAAGCTCTCTTCTCCTTCCCAAAATTTTGCCGAACTCTTGCCTGAGCACTCCATTTCTATTGACCAGAAGAGCTGACTTGATCGTCGAAGGGTCCTACCGGAGCCACCACCACCGATTCTGAATGGGACTTTATTTTGCAGATCACCAACGACGACCTCGTCTTCCTCAACTCCAGCTCAATCCAGCGTCAATCAGATTATGCACCAACAATGGGTATGAAGCAAGGCCAGGCATTTGGAGGTGAATTACTGGAGAGGTCTCATATGGAGGGCCGCTCCGAGATCCTGATGGACAGGAGTTAAACCTTGGAGGTTATCCAAGGAGAGCTATTTGGTATTACTGGCAAGTGGATCACACTTTGGTGGAAGCAGTAGCCACTCTTAGATTGGAAAGATCGAGAGTAAAGCCTTGGAAGAGTTTGAGGAGTGCCACAAAGTTTAGTGAGAGTTGATGGTCAGAGAACCGCAGTGCTCAGAGAATGCAGTGGCCGCTCTCAGATGAAAATCTAAAGTCAAGCCTTAGATGGTTCCAAAGAGTGCCGTGCAGTTGGAAGGTCGGATGACCAAAAGTGGAAGATAGAAGTAGAAGCTGATGTCAGGGACGAAAATAGTTGGATTCTATGGAAGAGTCAGTGTGGTATAGATGATGGATTCTAAGTGGTGGAGAAAAGATCGAGGACATTAAGGCCGTGGGACTCTGACTTGAGGAATCATGCCAATGGAAGCTAGTCGTGGCGACCATTGGTCAAGAAGTGGTTTGGACGTCGACGAGGGCATCGACAGCTTGAGTGTGGGAGAATTATCACCGATTTGTTTGTTGGCTTGTCGCAGGAATGCCGGTGTGAGCGTGGCACGGTGCTGCGAAGGATTTTGGCTTCGCTGAGTTGCCATGAAAATATAATGCCGCTCAACACTTTGGAACCTTCGAGGTGGAGATTGGACGGATGTCTTTCTGACATATAATTTTTGAGAAATATTTTACTCAACATAGGTAGAGAGCTTCTGCGCTTATCAGCTGCGGTGATTAGTTCACATGCTGATCAGATGGATAAAAGAAATATGATATTTTATAAATTTTTTTATACAGGTTCGTATATGAATCAATCACGGCGCGCGTGAGCAAAAAAATTTTCCATAATTTTTATTCCGATGAACGTTGCTTGAGCGGCCCAAGCAGGCAGTGGAAATAAGAAAATTTAGGGTATTTGGTTGGAGCTCCAGATTGTCGACGACGGGAAAGGTGCACGGTGGAGCGAGACGTCCGCAGGCTTTGGGCTGTGCCTTATCTTTGGTTTATTCTGACGCTGCCAGCATCACGTTACGCACTGTGAAAATTGAGAAAGAACGGGAACGGGATAGTGTTATTATCTCAACTCCCGAGGCCTGAGCTTGAAAGACGCCTCCCTTGCGCTCCAACGGTTCCAGAACTCTGACATTGTGCAAGGTGCCCCAAGAAGAGGATCAACAACAATAATCTAACCAATACTTCCAATTACACACCCAGCACATTCGCTCCACAATTTTAATTTTATCTTTCAGAAAATGCATCTTTAAAGGTCTCAAAAATTAATGTCTTTTTCTTTTGGTAAATCGGTTAAATTAAATCAATTGAGTGTTGTTGGTGCCGAAATCCGTCGCCGCCGGAGGTCGCCGCAATCGAGGCCGCTGGGCGCCGCCGGGGACCTGCAACACGAAGTCCCGTCCGGAACCGATGGGATGGTGGCTCCGACAGGACCCTCCGACGGTCAAGTTAGCTTCCGGCTAACAGTAATGGAGTGCTCGGAATGAGTTCCGGAGCTTAGAGGTGAGGAGGAGAGCTTAGAGAGTCGAGAGTTCAGAGAGCTTAGCCTTAGTATGTCGGGAGGGGTCCTTTTATAGCGGAGCTTAGTTGATGGTGACGGCTGTGCCGTCTGGCAGAGAGTCGTCGGGCAGCATGGAGTTTGGTACGGAGAGGAAGGCGTCGTCCGGTAGATCGTGGGAGCCATACCGGCGGGTCGTGGGCCGCATGGAGTCCGGTACGGAGAAGAAGGCGTCGTCCGGTAGATCGTGGGAGCCATACCGGCGAGTCGTGGGCCGCATGGAGTCCGGTACGGAGAGGAAGGCGTCGTCCGGTAGATCGTGGGAGCCATACCGGCGAGCCGTGGGCCGCATGGAGTCCGGTACGGAGAGGAAGGCGTCGTCCGGTAGGATCGTGGGAGCCATACTGGCGAGTCGTGGGCCGCATGGAGTCCGGTACGGAGAGGAAGGCGTCGTCCGGTAGGTCGTGGGAGCCATACTGGCGAGTCGTCGGCCGCATGGAGTCCGGTACGGAGAGGAAGGCGCCGTCCGGTCTTGCTGCAGGCGACAGTTCATCCAATGGAGTTCGGACTTGTAACAGAGTTCGGCCGAAGGGGAAGCTGGGGGAGTTCGTCTGGCTGAAGGGTCGGCCATCTGTAGAGTTCGGCCGCGGGACGGTTGCCGAGGAGTTCGACCGCTGAGAGGCCCGAAGAAGCTCGGCTGGCCAGTTGAAGGACTTCGGTTGCTAGTTGGTTCGGCCAGGGCTCGCTGAGGAGTTCGGTCGCCTAGGGTCGGTCCGAAGGGGTTCGGCCACTTGGGCTCGCCTGAAGTCGGTCCGAAGGAGTTCGGCCGTGGGGTCCGAAGGAGTTCGGCTGCATGGGCTCGCCTGGGGTCGGTCCGAAGGAGTTCGGCTGTGGGAAGTCCGAAGGAGTTCGGCTGCATGGGCTCGCCTGGGGTCGGTCCGAAGGAGTTCGGCCGTGGGGTCCGAAGGAGTTCGGCTGCATGGGCTCGCCTGGGGTCGGTCCGAAGGAGTTCGGCCGTGGGAAGTCCGAAGGAGTTCGGCTGTGGGAAGTCCGAAGGAGTTCGGCTGCATGGGCTCGCCTGGGGTCGGTCCGAAGGAGTTCGGCTGCATGGGCTCGCCTGGGGTCGGTCCGAAGGGGTTCGGCCACTTGGGCTCGCCTGAAGTCGGTCCGAAGGAGTTCGACCGTGGGGTCCGAATGGGTTCGGGCTCGTAGGAGAGTTCGGCTGAAGGGAAAACCTGGGAGGAGCTCGGATGGCCGAACGGACGTCTGGGAGGAGTCCGTCTCCCGAAGAAGTCCAGCCGCTTGGAGTCCAAGGAGCTCGGCCGTCAGGAAGTTCGGCTGGCGGTGGGAGTTCGTCCTCTAGGCAGTTTGGCCCGGACCTTGGCGCAGGGGAGTTCGGCCTCTAGGCAGTTCGGCCCGGACCTTGGCGCAGGGGAGTTCGGCCTCTAGGCAGTTCGGCCGGACCTTGGTAGGGGCTCGGCCTGGCGCCTGGCGCTAAAGCTCTTCAGCGGCTACTGGTTACATTGGGCTGAGCGTTCGGGCCGGGCTTCGGCAGGAGCGGGATTTATCCCCAACAGTAGCCCCCCCACTCCCGAGTTCAAAAATTGAAGGAAGGGAGTACCAAAACAGGCGACTGCCGAAGTCTTCTTCCAGGCTCCGCATTTGTTGCAGCTGAAGCTCGGGGGAGGTCTCATCTCCAGCCAATATTGACGCTGAAGTTGAAGCTGAGGCTTGGGGGAGGTCTCATCCCCAGTCGATGTTTGGAGTTGAAAGTGGGACTCGTTTCCAGCCAAAATTGGTGAAGCCTGATGTTGAGGCCGGAGTCAATGTCGCCCCCCGTGGTCAGGGTCGGAGTTGACATTGCCTTCATCAACCGAAGTCGATTCGGGGGAGACCTCCTCTTCTTGCAGTCAAGGTTATGATCGCTTGGGGAGATCTCGTCTCCCGCTGATGCTGACACCGAAGTTGAAGCTGAGGTCCGAAGGAGACCTCGTCTTCTGTAGCGAAGCTTGCCGTAGACTCTGGGGCTCGGCCTTGGACCTTGCTCACGTTAGGACGAGGTTCTCCTCCTTGTTCCTAACGGGCTGTGGGGGCACATCCGGACCGTCGTCCGAGCTTCTCCCCCCATCCCGTCCTTCGTGAACGGGGCCTTCGACTTTGCTCACGCTAGGACGAGGTTCTCCTCCTGTTCCTAAGCCGGCTGTGGGGGCACATGAGGACCGTCGTCCTCGCTTCTCCCCCCATCCCGTCCTTTGTGGACGGGGCCTTCGACTTTGCTCACGCTAGGACGAGGTTCTCCTCCTGTTCCTAGCCGGCTGTGGGGGCACATGAGGACCGTCGTCCTCGCTTCTCCCCCCATCCCGTCCTTTGTGGAACGGGGCCTTCGACTTTGCTCACGCTAGGACGAGGTTCTCCTCCTGTTCCTAGCCGGCTGTGGGGGCACATGAGGACCGTCGTCCTCGCTTCTCCCCCCATCCCGTCCTTCGTGAACGGGGCCTTCGACTTTGCTCACGCTAGGACGAGGTTCTCCTCCTGTTCCTAACGGGCTGTGGGGGCACATCCGGACCGTCGTCCTCGCTTCTCCCCCCATCCCGTCCTTCGTGAACGGGGCCTTCGACTTTGCTCACGCTAGGACGAGGTTCTCCTCCTGTTCCTAACGGGCTGTGGGGGCACATCCGGACCGTCGTCTCGAGCTTCTCCCCCCATCCCGTCCTTCGTGAACGGGGCCTTCGACTTTGCTCACGCTAGGACGAGGTTCTCCTCCTGTTCCTAAGCCGGCTGTGGGGGCACATGAGGACCGTCGTCCTCGCTTCTCCCCCCATCCCGTCCTTTGTGAACGGGGCCTTCGACTTTGCTCACGCTAGGACGAGGTTCTCCTCCTGTTCCTAGCCGGCTGTGGGGGCACATGAGGACCGTCGTCCTCGCTTCTCCCCCCATCCCGTCCTTGTGAACGGGGCCTTTGACTTTGCTCACGCTAGGACGAGGTTCTCCTCCTGTTCCTAGCCGGCTGTGGGGGCACATGAGGACCGTCGTCCTCGCTTCTCCCCCCATCCCGTCCTTTGTGGACGGGGCCTTCGACTTTGCTCGCGCTAGGACGAGATTCTCCTCCTGTTCCTAGCCGGCTGTGGGGGCACATGAGGACCGTCGTCCTCGCCTTCTCCCCCCATCCCGTCCTTCGTGGACGGGGCCTTCGACTTTGCTCATGCTAGGACGAGGTTCTCCTCCTGTTCCTAACGCGCGATTACTGACTGCTTCTTCCCTATCATCGCATAGTTTTCGCATCCAGAAATGATTTTATTGAGAGGGGAGAGTTTTACCGAGGAGAAAGCTGATCGCAGCACATTTCTCGTTCGAGGGTTGTCGGGGTGTTGTTCCTCGGAGTTCCCTCGGGCAGTAAGTCCCGTCCAGACGACCTCCTCTATCTCATGCCGGCCTTCTTAATTTGGAACCATGCTTCTCTTGACTTTGTCGCTGGGGGATGACAATCACCGATGTAGCTAGCTCCTAGCTCCTCCCCGGGGTGGCGTTGATGACGCCGCGAGGCGGTCGACCTTCTTATCTTTTCTAGTTACGGCAGCGCCTTTAGCCGATCTTCTCCTGCTTCAGACTGGCGTCGGAGGAATTTATCCCGTCGTCCCTTTTTGATGAGCTCTTCAATCTTGTCTTGGAGCTGAATGTATTCCTCAGTGTCGTAGCCGTGGTCGCGATGGTAGGGGCTTTACTTGCTTCGATCGCTCACGTTTAGGGAGGCCGTAGTCCTTCAGGTTTTGGCGGCTGGCTCTTAACTTCGCCGAGAATTCGAGTTAGAGGAGCGGGTCGTAGTTGCGGAACCTTCCGGGAGGGGGCTTCGTTCCGTCCTTGCCGGCGCCGAACTTTATTTTGGAGGTTGAGTTGAGGAGTTCGGCTTTCCACCGAGCTTCATTTTACCTTGATGCCGAGCTTTGGGGGGAGCCCGGCTTTTCTCCGAGCCGAACTTCTTTCCGCTTCGGCGGGGAACTTCTGCTCTCTGTTTCTCTCTTCGGGGCGATTGGGCTCTTCCTTAAGGCTGATTTCTCATGCCCTCATGGCGGGCTTGCTGGTGGAGTCGCTACCGGAGGCTGCTGTAAAGCGTGCAACGCCTCCGTGAGGCCACGGCCATGGATCTGTCGGTCAAGCAGGCCGAACTGCTTCACATCCACCGCGGGTTCAGGTGGAACCTAGGCCGCCGGGGCTGAAGCAGGAGCAGACGGGCCTGGACGGGATCGGGTCGCAGAGGCCACCGAACGCCGTGCGGAAGCTCTCCTGGGTGGCATTTTCTCTTCGAAAGAGAAAAGGAAGATCTCTGGAGAGGGAAGAGAAGGGTCGCCGAGCACTCCTTTAAGAACAAGGGAACCTCGAAGGTTCAGACCCTTCCTCTAGCGCCAATCTGGGATAAATCCCGCTCCTGCCGAAGCCCGGCCCAACGCTCAGCCCAATGTAACCAGTAGCCGCTGAAGAGCTTCAGCGCCAGGCGCCAGGCCGAGCCCCTGCACCAAGGTCCGGGCCGAACTGCCTAGAGGCCGAACTCCCCTGCGCCGAGGTCCGGGCCGAACTACCTAGAGGCCGAACTTCCCTGCGCCAAGGTCCGGGCCAAACTGCCTAGAGGACGAACTCCCACCGCCAGCCGAACTTCCTGACGGTCGAGCTCCTTGGACTCCAAGCGGCTGGACTTCTTCGGGAGACGGACTCCTCCCAGACGCCCGTTCGGCCATCCGAGCTCCTACCGGGTTTTCCCTTCAGCCGAACTCTCCTACGAGCCCGAACCCATTCGGACCCCACGGCCGAACTCCTTCGGACCGACTTTAGGCGAGCCCAAGTGGCCGAACCCCTTCGGACCGACCCCAGGCGAGCCCATGCAGCCGAACTCCTTCGGACCGACCCCAGGCGAGCCCATGCAGCCGAACTCCTTCGGACTTCCCACAGCCGAACTCCTTCGGACTTCCCACGGCCGAACTCCTTCGGACCGACCCCAGGCGAGCCCATGCAGCCGAACTCCTTCGGACCCCACGGTCGAACTCCTTCGGACCGACCCCAGGCGAGCCCATGTAGCCGAACTCCTTCGGACTTCCACAGCCGAACTCCTTCGGACTTCCCACGGCCGAACTCCTTCGGACCGACCCCAGGCGAGCCCATGCAGCCGAACTCCTTCGGACCCCACGGCCGAACTCCTTCGGACCGACTTCAGGCGAGCCCAAGTGGCCGAACCCCTTCGGACCGACCCTAGGCGACCGAACTCCTCAGCGAGCCCTGGCCGAACCAACTAGCAACCGAAGTCCTTCAACTGGCCAGCCGAGCTTCTTCGGGCCTCTCAGCGGTCGAACTCCTCGGCAACCGTCCCGCGGCCGAACTCTACAGATGGCCGACCCTTCAGCCAGACGAACTCCCCCAGCTTCCCCTTCGGCCGAACTCTGTTACAAGTCCGAACTCCATTGGACGAACTGTCGCCTGCAGCAAGACCGGACGGCGCCTTCCTCTCCGTACCGGACTCCATGCGGCCGACGACTCGCCAGTATGGCTCCCACGACCTACCGGACGACGCCTTCCTCTCCGTACCGGACTCCATGCGGCCCACGATCGCCAGTATGGCTCCCACGATCCTACCGGACGACGCCTTCCTCTCCGTACCGGACTCCATGCGGCCCACGGCTCGCCGGTATGGCTCCCACGATCTACCGGACGACGCCTTTCTCTCCGTACCGGACTCCATGCGGCCCACGACTCGCCGGTATGGCTCCCACGATCTACCGGACGACGCCTTCCTCTCCGTACCGGACTCCATGCGGCCCACGACCTCGCCGGTATGGCTCCCACGATCTACCGGACGACGCCTTCCTCTCCGTACCAAACTCCATGCTGCCCGACGACTCTCTGCCAGACGGCACAGCCGTCACCATCAACTAAGCTCCGCTATAAAAGGACCCCTCCCGACATACTAAGGCTAAGCTCTCTGAACTCTCGACTCTCTAAGCTCTCCTCCTCACCTCTAAGCTCCGGAACTCATTCCGAGCACTCCATTACTGTTGGCCGGAAGCTAACTTGACCGTCGGAGGGTCCTGCCGGAGCCACCACCCCACCGGTTCCGGACGGGACTTCGTGTTGCAGGTCCCCGGCGGCGCCCAGCGGCCTCGATTACGGCGACCTCCGGCGGCGACGGATTTCGGCACCAACAAGTGTAAAAATATATATATGACATTAAAAAATAATATATTCCAAAATTGGGCTAGAGGATCCGCTGCCAAGTTTCTTTCTAAAATACCTTTCATAACAATGTTTTCTAATGGTTGCCAAATGCAAAGTTGGCGACTCAACTCCAAGCAGATATCTGGATCTATATTAAAGTCAGGTTAGAATAAAATTTTAAGTTATTGAATATAACCTAAAATACATGCATACATGCGCATGTGTGTCATCATATATTTTTTAAATTTATAGTGTATATATCAAGTTATTATAAGCAGATAGTTGCAATGAAATGATATAGTATGTCGATTTTGCAAGAACTTGGTACATTAGTTAGGATCCTCAAAACATATGACTTTTATAGATAGTTTAGATTTTCTACGTCATACATAATATTTTAAATTTTTTATTTTTCAATTGCTCATATTGAATTTGGTGGTGCATGTCCATTTCCTCGTTGCACCCTATGTATATTATAACTTCACCCTGGATGACCAAATTTAGATACAGCATGACATGCTTTATGTAGAGGTAGAAGTGTTGTGATTCTGATCTTATAAATATGCTTATACTCTTAGTATAGTTTATACATATATTTCCACCTCTACTAATGCATTGTTCATGCTATAATAATAGATATAAAAGAAATAAGCATACTTTTTGAGATTAACACTTGATCTAGGTGGTTTCCACCCATGATCTCACGTTTTTTTGCAAGATATGATCTATAATATTGAGGTTACCAAAACAATACTAAGATGACCATAATAGTAAAATAAAGAAATATTCTTACAACTCAATCAAGATCAGAATTAACAAGGCAAATCATTCTTTGAAGAGCTTGCCACAATGCTTTTATCATCCTAATAGTTGTGATAGTTATAACATGCGATATGTTGAATCCAAATATAGAGGTTAATTATGACATTTTGCAAAAAAGGAAAAGAACTATATATTCATGATAAAAACTGCACACTAGTTGAGATAATTAGGTGGTTCAATAAACGAGAAATGTAGAAGGGAGGCCCTGCTTGATTTAATAGCATTGGATAAAATTCCAAATAGGTGGTATATAGAAAATTTTAATTTGAATGCAAAAGTTAACATATCTCTAGCTATTATTGTTCAAGTCTAACTGAACCAATGATCAAGAAAGTTGCAAAAATATCAAGAGATAAATTTTATATTATCTATTTTGCTTCTATCCTCCAAAAGAGCTATTGGGGATAAACCCCACACCCACCAAACTCCAGCCTGATGCTTAGCCTAATGCAGCTGGTAATCACGAAAGAGCTTCGATCAGCGGTTGGACTACAGCCGAACTCCTCCAACGACCAAATCTTGATCGTACTTCTTCAGCCAGCCGAACTCCTCCAGCGGTTGAATTCCAGCCAAACTCCTCCAGCGATCGAATTTCTGCCGAACTTCTCCAAGAGCTGGACTCCTCCTAGACTTCTCCTTCGATTGGATTTCTACAGCAGCCAAACTCCTTCCAAACTTCTCCTTCGATTGAATTTCTACAGGAGTCGAAATCCATCCGGATTACTCCTTCGATCCAGTTTCTCCAGGAGCCGAACTCCTTTCTGATTACTCATTCAGTCGGATTCCTCCGAGAGCCGAACTTCTTTCGGACTTCTTCAGTCGGATGTTCTGCAAGAGCCGAACTCCTTTCGGACCTCTCCACCAGTCGAACTCCTATGAAAATCGAACTTCTTTCAGACTCCTTCAGTCAGACTCCTACGAAAGTCGAACTCTTTTCGGACTTCTCCTGCAGTCGGATTTCTATAGGAGCCGAACTCCTTCCAAAATTCTTCTTCAGTCGGATTTCTTCAGAAGCCGAACTTCTTTCGAATCACTCCTGCAGTCGGACTTCTTCCGAACTTCTTCAAGAGTCGGACTCCTTTCGGATATCTCCTCCAGTCGGACTCCTTTAGGAGCCGAACTTCTTTCGAATTTCTTCTTCAATCAAATTTCTCCGAAAGCCGACCTTCTTTCGAATTACTCTTACAGTTGGACTCCTCCAGCTCAGTCGGACTTCGAATGCATGCCTCCACCAGATGGCATGGCTGCCATTATCGGTCTGACAATATCTCTCTCTTCATAACAAACTCAATGCGGCCCATGATCAGACGATATGGCTGCCACTATCAGTCTGGCGATACCTCTCTCTGTAGCAAACCCCACGCAGCCCACTATTGGACGATATGGCTGTCACCATCAATCTACTATAGGCTCTATCTATAAAAAGGGATCCTTCAGATACGTTTTTCCTAAACTCTCTTCTCCTTTTCAAAACTTGGATAACCTCCAGTCAGACCATATGAAGGCCTCTAATTGAGCACAAACTCCTTTGGCTCAGACAGGATAACTTATTTATCATAGTAAAAGAAGAACGTTAGGTTCAATCGAGTGCTAGCACGATTTTCTTGAACTTAATTGAATCTCATTCAGATCAATTGAACTGGATCAATTCAATTGATGATCACCAGATTCAAAACCTTATTTGTGTGATCCAGTTAGGTTCAATTCTGTATGGTAATGGGATATGTCATGATCTCTATCATCGACATCATCGAAACTTCTTTCGATGGATCAGAACTCTTTTAATTCGAACAGCTAGAATGATCGATCATCTAAATCATTCTAATTGCTCCCAAAATCCACCAGTGACACCTAGCAGTATATGGTGGCAACCCATCAGAGCTGAATGTGAACCTCTTGGTGCAGCTACCTGTGTGATTAAGTTCTTCTATCTTGAGCTCCGATCAGATTAGGGTTAAGGTAAACTCATCAAACCCTAGTCTCTGTCATATGATGTAATCATTCGATTCGAGTCCGATGTGAAAATCTAAATAGAAACTCTTTCTATTATTTCACTCTACCATGGCCATGGATTTCTGGACTTGATTCTCATGATTATCATAGGGCTGCTCCTCTACCACCAAGGTAGATAGATTCCATCTTGATGCCATCCAGTTCCTACAATGAACATGCTATAGCCAACATACACCTCAGGGATTCCATATGGCTAGGAGATCGAGTAATGGTGTAGTCAAACTATAACACCCTCAAGGTGAACTGCCGATGCACCTCAGGTCAAAGAACCAGACACACTACTGCAGCATCGAGTCAGTCATTGACGAGAAGGTAGACTCCCTAATGACTACTCGAGGTGGTCACGCTCAGTGCCCTCGTTCTCTAACGAGTATCTATACTCTCGCTCTGATGTCTCCACACCGTAGACTCAAGACTCATCTACTAAAGAGAAGCGATTGTACACTAACCTTTCGGATCAATCACCATCCTCGTGATGATCCTATGGTCGGGAGCATTTTATGAGTTAACAATGATTATTCATGTCTTAAATTTTCAACTCTTGAAAATATGAATTATCATTACCATTAACCCAAAGGATGTATCACAGACACTAAATACACATATGTGATAGAAAATAACCCATTTTATTGATATTAGTCAAAATTATAATTTTGCCCCTAGAAGTGTATTACAAGTGTCAGCCAATTCTGGCTTCTAGGGCACATATATCTAACACGGAGCAGTTTAACTTGCTGATGTAGTGGGTTCAGAGCCTCACTGAGATGGTGCAAAAATCCGCCATCAGAATGTCAAAAATCGATCCCAAGGAAGGGCACCTGGGCTAGCATACCCATCACTCCTGGAAAGGAGAAATAGAGAGCAGAGGATCCGTGTTCGAATCTTGATTCTCCTATAGAGGAGATCTTCTCCATCTAAAGTCGAAAGCCATCAAGATCTACGATCGAGACGACATCCTTGATCATAAACTACGAAAGATGGACCGACGGATTGAGAAACTCCGCCACGTTGCCCCAGCTCACTATAACGACGTCTACACCGATCCCTCTTTCTCTTTTCGAATTATGCAAGAGTCCATTCCACCGAACTTCGAGCTTCCTCAATTTGAAAGCTACGATGGAACCTCTGATCTGATCGATCATTTGGAGGCCTTTCGAACCATGATGCTGCTCCATAGCGTACCAGACGCCATCTTATGTCGAGCTTTTCCGTCCACCCTAAAGGAAGTAGCAAGATACTGGTACTTGACATTGAGGTCAGGCATGATCTTCTTCTTTGATTAGATGAGCCATCAGTTTATGGCTCACTTCATCAATAGCCGACGTCCGCGCAGAGGTTTGAATTTTCTGATGAATGTTAAGCAGAAGAAGGAAAAATCCATCCGGGCTTACGTCACCCAATTTAATGCTGCTGCATTAGAGGTCCAAAATCTGAATCAATCGATCGTATTGGCCGCACTCAAGGGCGGCCTTGAGAAGAATGATTTGCTGTTCTCCTTGAAAAAGAAGTACCCTAGGAACTTTGCCGATATGCTCGCTCAGGCTGAAGGTTATGCCCGAGCTGAAGAGGTCTTCAAGGCCAAGGATAATGAAGTCATTGAAGAGCAGCGAATCGACGAGCCAAGTAGGCCTGCTGAGAAAGGAAAGCCAAGTAAAGCTCGACCGTGCTCCTGAACTCCCTCTGAATGTAAGCGAGTCCGAACTGCTCCCCAGGCTCAGAGGCAGAGAAGCTTCGACAGAAGGGGGTGGCGGGGTTCTTTCCTCCAAAGATTTCACAACAACATCCTCCTCAATGCTCCATAGATGCCGGCCTGAAGTAAGAAAAAATCAACCAAGAGCGTTACCGCAGCTAGAACCACCAATGAGAAAGAAACAATGAGGAGATCGACCACCTCCCGGCATCATCAACACCATCTCTGGGGGGGATTAATACTTCGGTGAGCCACCATCTCTCAACCTCAAAGTCAAGACAAGCTTGCCCCAAATTGAAAAGGCCTGTATGAAGTATAGGAGGTCTCCAGCCTGGAACTTAATGCCTGAAGAAGCTCAGTGGAGCAACAATCCTGTTATCTTGAAACTCAGAGAATTAAGAATGTACTATCGATAATTTTTCTTAAATAAAACTCCTCCATTTCAACATTGTTGTTTTTTGGTTCAAAAACTATGCGATGATAGGAAAGAAGCAACCAAAAATGGTCATGTTAGAAACAGGAGGAGAACCTCGTCCTAACATAAACAAGTTGAAGGCCTAATTTATTTTAAACGAGATGAAGGGAGAGGCCTGACAATGGCCCTTATGTGTCCCCATAGTCCGTTAGGAACAGGAGGAGAACCTTATCCTAACGCGAGCAAAATTGAAGGCCTCGTTCATTTTAAACGAGATGGGGCGAGAGGCCCTGACAACGGCCCTTATGTGCCCCCACAGTCTGTAAGGAATAGGAGGAGAACCTCATCCTAACGCGAGCAAAGTCGAAGGTCTCGTTCATTTTAGACGCGAACAAAGTCGAAGACTTCATTCATTTTAGATGAGATGGAGGGAGAGGTTCTGACAATGGCCCTTATGTGCCTCCACAGCTCATTAGAAATAGGAGGAGAATCTCATCCTAATGCGAGTAAAGTCGAAGACCTCGCTCATTTTAGACGATATGAGGAGAAAGACTCTGACAACGGCCCATATATGCCTCCACAGCCCGTTAGGAATAGGAGGAGAACCTCATCCTAACGTGAGCAAAGTCGAAGGCCTCATTCATTTTAGACGAGATGGGGGAAGAGACCCTACCAATGGCCTATATGTGCCCCCACAGTCTTTTAGAAATAGGAGGAGAACCTCATCCTAATGTGAGCAAAGTTGAAGGCCTCGTTCATTTTAGATGGGATGAGAGGAAAGGCCCCGACAACAGCCCCATTGTGCCCGACAACAATAGGAGATAAGATCTTCTGCAACCTCGACTGGAGATAAGATCTCCTCCGAGCTTCAAAGACTACGTCAATAGGAGATAAGATCTTCTTCAATCTCGATTGGAGATAAGATCTTCTCCGAGCTTCAAAGTCAACGTCAATAGGAGACAAGATCTCTTTCAACCTCAACTGAAGATAAGATCTCCTCCGAACTCCAACGTCTAGGTCAATGGAAGATAAGATCTTCAACCTCAATTGGAGACAAGATCTCCTCCAAGCTTCCACTTCAACGATAACCTTGGCTGGAGACGAGATCTCCCCCGAGCTCCAACTTCAACATCAACAGGAGATAAGATCTCCTTCAACCTCGACTAGAGATAAGATCTCTCCCGAGTTTTCACTTCAATGACAACCTCAGCTGGAGACAAGATCTTCCTCGAGCTCCAACTTTAACATCAATAGGAGATAAGATCTCCTTCAACCTTGGCTGGAGACAAGATCTCCCCCGAGCTTCCACTTCAACGATAACCTCAGCTGGAGACGAGATCTCCCTCGAGCTTCAACTTCAACATCAATAGGAGATAAGATCTCCTTCAATCTCGGCTGGAGACAAGATCTTCTCCGAGCTTCCACTTCAACGACAACCTCGGCTGGAGATGAGATCTTCCCGAGCTCCAACTTCAACATCAATAGAAATAGACGAGCTTCCACTTCCACGATAACCTCGGCTGGAGATGAGATCTCCTCCGAGCTCCAACTTCAACATCAATAGGAGATAAGATCTCCTTCAACCTCGGCTGGAGATAAGATCTCCTCTGAGATTCAATTTCGACGTCAACCTCGGCTAGAGATAAGATCTCCTCCGAGCTTTAACTTCAACATCAACCTCAATCAAAGATAAGATCTCCCCCGAGCTTCAACTTGAACGGGTGCAGAGCTCGGAAGAGGACTTCAGCAGTCGCCTTTTTTGTACTCCCTTCCTTCGAATTTTGAACTCGAAAGTGGAAGAACTATTGTTGGAGATAAACCTCACTCCCGCCAAAGTCCAGTCTGATGCTTAGCCTAATGCAGCTGATAATCACGGAAGAGCTTCGATCAGCGGCTGGACCACAGTCGAACTCCTCCAACGGCTAAATCTTGATCGTACTCTTTCAGCCAGCCAAACTCCTCCAATGGCTGAATTTCAGTCGAACTCCTCCAGCAGCTAAATTTCTGCCGAACTTCTCTAAGAGCCGAACTCCTCTCAGACTTCTTCTTCGATCGAATTTCTACAGAAGTCGGACTCCTCCCAGACTTCTCCTTCGGTCGAATTTCTACAGAAGTCGAACTCCATCCAGATTACTCCTTTAGATCAGTTTCTTCAGAAGTCGAACTTCTTCCTGATTACTCTTTTAATCAGATTTCTCCGAGAGCCAAACTCCTTCAGTCGGATGTCTATAGGAGCCGAACTCCTTTCGGACCTCTCCACCGATCGAACTCTTATGGAAGCCAAACTTCTTCCGAACTTCTTGTTCAGTCGGACTCCTACGAAAGCCGAACTTCTCTTGCAGTCGGATTTCAACAGGAGCTGAACTCCTTCCAAAATTTTTCTTCAGTCAGATTCCTCAAAAAGCCAAACTCCTTCTAAATTGCTCCTGTAGTCGGACTTCTCTAGAAGCCGAACTCCTTCCGAACTCCTTTAGGAGTCGGACTCCTTCCGGATATCTCCTCCAGTTGGACTCCTCCAGGAGCTGAACTTCTTTTGGATTTCTTCTTCAGTCGGATTCCTTCAGGAGCCGACCTCCTTTCGGATTACTCTTATAGTCAGACTCCTTCAGCTTAGTCGGACTCTGAATGTATGCCTCCATCAGACGGTATGACTACTATTATCGGTCTAGCAATACCTCTCTCTCCATAATAAATTTCATGCGACCCACGATCAGACGGTATGGCTGCCACTATCAGCCTGGTGATACCTCTCTCTCTATAGCAAATCCCATATGGTTCAGAATCAGACGGTATGGCTGCCACTATCAGCCTGATGATACCTCTCTCTTTATAGCAAATTCCATATGGTTCAGAATCAGACGGTATGGCTGCCACTATCAGTCTGGCGATATCTCTCTCTTCGTAGCAAATTTTTCGTGGTCCACTATCGAACGATATAGCTATCATCATCAATCTGCTACATGCTCCATCTATAAAAAGGATCCTCCAAATACGTTTTTCCTAAGCTCTCTTCTCCTTCCCAAAATTCTGTCGAGCACTCCATTTCTATTAGTCAGAAAAGCTGACTTGATCGTCGGAGGGTCCTGTCGGAGCCACCACCACCTACTCCGGATGAAATTTTATTTTATAGGTCACCGACGGTGACCTCTTCGTCCTTAGCTCCAGCTCGGTCCGACATCAATTAGATTCTGCATCAACAAGAGTATTTCTAGTTTATGGCAGAAATCTTGAAAGTCTATACTTGATGGAGAGTCACTGGCTATTATATTTATAGACCACACTAGAAATTTTTTTAGATTAACATACGTAACTTTTTCATTCCATCAAAAAAAGCATAATTATAGTAGAATTTTTATTTTGACTTGAGTTTATCCTTACCTCAAAAAAAATTTTAAATATTCATAATTATCATCTTAATTATATTAAATTATTCTAAATAATAATATTGCAAGGAGGCCACATTAAGTCCCCAATATTTATGATATAGTATAGGATTCATAGGGATGGTCGTGGAACAAAACAAACACGTGGTTTCAAGGGCATACGGTTGAGCAGAATGATCGGGAACCAGACTGGACAAATGCTGAAACCAAAAAATTAAATTTAATTTAATTAAAAAATAGAAACTTGGACGTAATGTCTTCCAGCTTGGACAGGTTCAAGCAACCTAACAAGAATTGGTTAAATTAGTAAAGTAACAAATTTGTAAATATAAAATTTATGAGACTGCTTTATCTTTTTAAATTGATCGAAAAGGACAAAAGAATACTGGGTTACAAAGAAAAAGAGACAAAAAAATAACAAGATAAATTGTTTTGTATAACATTTGTTGTGTCAAATCGTCTAGCTTAAACAACTTCAGGTCTGGTTAAAGAAAAATTCTCAAGCAGTCATGTTAGAATCAAGATTTGATCTTAACAAGCGGGGCCAACCAAATCAAGGCCTGGTAGTGAAAACCTCTAATGTCACACGAAGTTCTCCTCCTATTCTCTTGTCGATCGACATATATCTGCTTGCACTGCTGCGACGTCTCAATATTAGTAGATGACATTGCTGCATTCATCGGTGGGCTCAGGATCCTCTAAGGTGCGCGCGTCTTTTGTACCGTAGAATAGTGCACCGTGTTGGATAGCTGCCACGTCATCCATATAAGAGATGGACAGAGTGTCTGCTTGTCTGAGATGGCGGATAACGATCGAGAAGCAGCCGTCCGCCTCCAAAATAGGTAAAATGGTGGCTATGCAGAAAATACAGCCCTCTTCAGTACCAAAGGGGCACCAGTCCACAGAGGATATGAACTCGCGTTCAAGTCGGGATTCTTTTTACCCATCATCCATCTCAAAGTCATCGACACCATCGAGCGTAATGACGCATGCAACTGGCAGCACGTGGAGTAGCCTTGGGCGGTAAAACAAACCCAACCGACCAATGGTTGTACAGGCGTGCGTGCATGACCATGAATAAAACAAGGAAGATGGGGTAGTCCATGGATACAGTGTCGTACAAATTATATAGGACATACAGAGTTATGCGCCAATATCCTGGCCCTCGCCGTCGTGGGCACGCAAGATGGATGCGAAGATGGCGTACCGGAGCCAACAACGGTAATCCCCCCCAGCCATTCCAGCCTCGCCAATCTCACCGCGGCGCAGAAAATTCCCCCCGCCAAGGGCCTCACCGCTCCTGACGTGATCGAGGCCCACACCATCGCCCGACATCTACAGTAACCCTAACGTCGATCCTCCGTTCGAGACAACAACTCGGGATACGTGACCATTAATGCCATGCCCTCCTCCACTCGAACCAGGAGCTCTTCAACAATGGCTCTCAGGATTCGCTGGTCCAGCACCGGCAGAACTATGTTGATGCTGCAGCCTTTGCAAAAGATTTTGCGCGGCCATGGCGAAAATGGGGAACATCAGCCAGCTGATGGGAACCGGGGGTGGGGGAGATCAGGTTGAATTGCCGCAGGCTGGCTTTCAAGTGAGCATCATGCAAAATAAATGAAAGAAAAATGATGTGCATTTATAATTTATTTATATTTATCGTGTGAACAAGTGACAGGGATTTGTCCTATCTCATGGGAAAGTGTCTGGTTAGCTTAAACATGGAAGCAAGATATGGCATTAGCCAATTCACATTAATATTTTTCTGGAGTTGTTTGCCGCTGCTGACATACGAAAAGAGGGATGAAAATGAAACATCATTAAGGACCTGAGGCCACCTTGGTCCAATTTCAGCTCCCGGTCTTCCTTAGAAATGCTGAGCCCAGGCCCAATGTACCCAGTAAACCGATTCCTAGCCCACTTTGGTTAAGGGTTCTGCCAACCCTCTGATTCCTAGGATGTGATATCGGTCAATGCAAAATTCCTATAAAAAATAAGTTAATGCTTTGTACCAAAACCAGCAGCGACGATTTTATAACCCCTGCTCATTAATTTTTTCACTGTATGCAAAGATGGGGGAACCCATCAATTTATTGTCAAGAAGATGAAAGGAGGTGCTTGAAGAAGATGCAGTTTCGAGCCTCATACAGCATCCATACATACTCAAATTTCCGCTGCAAAGAAAGAGGTTGGGAGGTCGAACCCCTGCATCTTATACGCTTTAGAAATCACACAACAACAAGCTGTTGTGCAAAAGCACAAATTGTAGTACAACAAGTCGGAGACCGAGTGCTTCTTTCATCGCACTTTGCTTGATAAGTTTACATCATAAACACATCAACTAAACAGTACGACACAGGATGATTCCCTCAAACCTTTTTCAATAACTTTGGCAAGTTGCTCTTGCCTCAATTGTGCATGTATGAAGATTCACCCCATATCTTGATCCACCACTCGTGGCATGATGTTCATCCTTGGCACCAAGCTATCTTCGTGGTCTTCACAGAGGCTCAGAATTCAGAAACATATCCATTTAGCATCATACTGTTCTTATAAAAGATTGAGGTGTCCTGGTGTCTATCTGAACCCATATTCTAGATGACTCCTCTAACTGGTATCATGATGCCACTGAAGAAGAATGATCAGGAAATATATCTGAGATGTCTGATGCTCTTATCCAGTCTTACTTTTCCAGTATCCCTCATCTCCACAAGAACATCTTCCATCTTTAAAATGGTGAAATTGCTCAGTGTCCCTAACAGTTATCTCTCGTCGGACAATCTTTGAGATCATTTTCACAATGCTATGGCAGCTCTGGCACATGTACAGGTTTTTGGTTACCCGAACAGGCATCCCAGGTATGCTATTGATGAGCCCGAAAGCAATGGCAAGTCTTTCACTGTGGCCGCAAAATATATCAGCCTTCGATGCTTCAACCTCATCGTACAATCTATCATCAGGCAGAGGAAAACCAGAAGCCTTCATCCTATCATACAGCCCATTTATGACTGCATAAATCTCTTTTATCTGTGGATGCGACTCATCAGCACTAAGAAATGCATGAACAACTCCCTTAGCTTCTACCCAACTGCATCCAGGATCTACAGCTAAGCCCTTCTCTCGCATTGCCTTCCTCACCATTGCCACCTGGTTCCATCTGCCATCATCAGCATATAAATTACACAGCAGCACATAATATCCAACACTATCTGTGTCCAACTCAAAGATATGTTTTGCAGCAAGTTCACCAAGCTCAACCTTGTGATGTATCCTGCATCCATTCAACAATGCTCCCCAGACTGCAGCATCCGGCTCGATAGGCATATCTTTTATAAACTGGTGGGCTTCCTCCAACAAGCCGGCTCGACCCAAGAGGTCCACCATGCAAGTGTAGTGCCTCAGATTTGGAATTACCGAGTACTTTTGTGCCATGCTGTTAAAATAGTTCCAACCTTGATTCACCATTCCAGCCCTGCTGCAAGCACACAAGAGAGCAACAAATGTGATTTCATCTGGATGTACCCCCACATCTATCATCCGACTGAACAAAGCAACAGCAAGATCTCCGTGTCCTCGCTCAGCATAACCTGTTAGCATGGTATTATATGACACCACATCTCTCTCTTCAAGTAGATTAAACTGCATCCATGCATATTCCATCCTTCCACACTTAACATATAAGTCTAGAAGAGCATTTGGTAGATAGCCCTCAGAATCTAACCCACTCCGCAGACTTTGAGCATGGATCTCCTTTCCGCACGTTAAAGCTCCGACCGCAGCACAAGCAGACAGGGCAGATATCAATGTCACAGAATTTGGTTTTACATCAGCCTGCATATGGCGAAAGAAATTCAAAGCTTCAAAGCTCTGGCAGTTGATCCGGAAGCCTGAGATTACTGAACTCCAAGATATCACATTCTTCTCAGGCATGCGTCTGAATACTTCTACTGCTTTATCAATGCACTTAGACTTGGAATACATGTCAAGGAGTGTGTTCCCGACTATGGTGTATGGCATAAGCCCATTCCTCCTTGCAAGCTCATGCACCTTGATGCCCATATCCAAACATCCCAAGCAAGCACAGGCTGACAGAACACTTGCTATCGTGATCTCATCAGGGATAACATCTTTTTGTTCCATCTGTTCAAACACATTTAAAGCTTTATCTGGCAAGCCATTCTTCTCGTATCCTGAAATCATTGCTGTCCATGACACCACATCCTTGGTCTGTAACCGTGAAAAAATTTTCTCGGCTTCATTCAAGCTTCTGAAGCTAGTATACATTTGAATCAACGAATTGCTCACAGAAACATCAATGTCAAACTTCTTCTTTACCACATAACCATGAATCTCCTTTCCTAACCTCTTCTCACACGGTGACCCAGAAGCAGAGATGACACTTGTCATTGTGACCAAATCCGGCTCAAATGAATGATCCTGCATGGTTAAGAACAATCTCAACCCTTCAAGATGCACCTCGTTCTCAAAATAGCCAGAGATCATGGCATTCCACGAGATGCAATCCCTCCTTGGCATTTCATCAAACACTTTCCGCGCACAGTGAAGTTCACCGCACTTTGAATACATTGTGATCAAAGCATTTAAAACATCGGTTTCCAACCCGAAACCAAATCTTATAACATGAGCATGGATCTCTCTTCCCCTCGTCAAATCCGGAATACCACCACAAGACCTCAGGACGCACGGAAATGTATATACATCCGGCCTGATACCATTGCCAGCCCACAGCATCCGTTGATACAAATCCAAGGACTCATCCAAGAAACCATTTTTCCCATACCCGCCGACCATCACGTTCCAAGAGAAGACGTCCCTTTCGACCATTTTGCCGAACACCAACCATGCGACGATAAGGTCACCGAACCTGACGAGCATACTTAAGAGGGCATTACCGAGACGGATGGTGAGGTGGGCGTTAGAGGAAGAGATGTGGGAGCGGACGTGGGAGCCTTCTGGCACGGCGTGACGCCATTCGCAGAGCCTCAGGAGGGCGACGTAGGTGTCCTCGTCCAGCGGGCGTTCGCCGGCGGAGTCCAGCAGTAGGAGGGCTCGCTCCAAGTCGCCGTGGAGACAGAGGCGGCGGATATCGGGATTGGGGTCGGCGGAGGAGGAGGTGGTGGGAACGGGAGGGAGGTTGGGGCTGAGGGCGGAGAACTTTTGGGTCTTTCTGAAGGAGAATTGGGGGTTATTGGGGTTGGGAGAGAGGTTGAGGGATTTGGGTCCATTGGATTTGGAGTCAAGACGGAAGAGATGGTCTGTGAGGAGGAGATTGGGAGGTTTGTTAGTGGGAACTGCCATTTTTGGAGGTGGAAGAGTTCATGGTTCTCAGGAGCGTTCCTTGAGTAGCTCTTGGCCGAGAGTCCCGGAAACGGTATGAATCCCAAGTGGATTTTGTCGGCTTCTGGGGGACAACTTGCTCCGCCCATAAATGCTTCGCCTAAGTTTAATTGATGACGGAAACGACTAGGCCATCTAACCACACGAAGCACTCCGCCGGCCTTTGGGTATTAAGGCAGATAATACTGTTTGTAAATGAGAGTTTATTTTTTAAAATTTATATATTATTATGAAATAAAGCTGCTGCCATCTAATCTATTTAGGATCGACTGTCGATCTATTCTAATGAATTATCTAAACGAAACGATATGATATTTTATCCATGATTAGCTATCGATCGACCTACAATTTCATCTGACCTATTAAAGATCACTTTCTAGCAAAACAATGTAGGCCTTCATACATCGTTCTCATCGAATTCAGATCGATATGTATAGGCTTATAGTTCGTCAATGGTCGATCTACAATCATTCTTATAGAAACCGCATCCTCTTTAAATTAAAAAATTCGGATAAAAAAAAAATCTTTCGCAATCCCATCTTCTAAGAAGAAAAGAAAACTTTCGAATCAATACAGGCTAACAAACTCAGAAAGTCGTTAGAGTCCGAAACGAATATGACTTCAATTTTTTTCCTATAAATAAAAGAGCTCTGGAACCCTCCAAGTATGCCACTTAACTCGACGCTTTCTCTTCTCATTATTTTTCAATTTTCTAACTTGAGCATCGGAGGATCCTCACCGGAGAATACTTCGATGAAAACTTTGTTGCAGGTGAATAGGCGAAGCTTCAGCGAAAGTTCATCCTCGATCTCATATTTTTCGATGGCCCAAGCTCCTCCATCCTCATTGGTCTACTTCAAGTTGGAAGATCCAGGAGCAACATATATCATTATACTTGTTTAACAGAATTTATGCTTGGAGACTGAAAGTTTTCTTCTAGTTTTTTTTTTTTCCTCCTTCCCTCCCGCAAACGAGAAGCGTGTTTAGCGCCTAATGTTGCTAAAAGAGAACATCAACATTTTTTTAAAAGAGAAAGAGTGAGGGAAGGAAAAAAAAAAAAAAAAGAGAGACGGGTCACAACAACAAGCAATCACATTCTTCCATGCGAGGACAAACTTCCTGGCCTCCCGCTGGGGGCACAGACAGTCCCACCCTACAAACTGGTATTCTTGGATATGGAACTGGATCTGAGAGCAGATTTGCGACGGCTTATTTTAAACCTTTCTTCTTGTACTCCTCAAGTCCAGTGATCAGGTGATTCAAGACATTGGATCATTTTGATACAGCGGATCCATTATGACGCAAAACAGAGCAGCAAATTGCATGTCCATAAATTTACTTGATACTTTATGCTGCAACAATGCGAAAGAAAGACCAGGTCAATAGGTCAGGACACCAAACCAAAGAAGCATCTCTCGCCTGAGCAAGCATCTGGTAGAAAAATGCCTGGGCGTTATTCACGAAGACTTGCCACCGAAGAAGTGGACTAAAAAGTCGCGGCTGCGTCCGCTGGAAAGAATAGTAATAAAAAAAAAAATAATTTTATTTTTTATTAAAATATTTTAATTTTTTTATTATTATTTTAATTTTTAATCGTTGAATTTTTAATTAACAATAATTTTATTTAATCTTATTTTATTTTTTTTAACCATTGAGTTTCCTATTCAAATTTTGATTATTAGATTTTTATTAAAAATAATAAAAATCTCAATGACAAAAAGATTCCTTTGGAACCTAATACAGCAAGCAAGCAGACCCTTCCTTCTTTTTTTCTAAGCTCTTTGTTCTACTATAATTTTTTTTTTTTTGAATGCTGAAATAGATTTTATTAATCTCCTTTATGATCATACTCGTAGGCAAAGAATACCGTCGCATCGTGAAATAATATTTTTCAATATTTTCTGTATGAAAAATAAAAATATATCTTAAAATAGTACTTACATACTTCTGGATTTGATTGATTTTATTTTTTATTATTCTATAAGTCATGTATAATTTTTCTATAATATAGTTTTATTTAATTTTAAATTATATCAAAAAAATTTTAAATATTATTTCAATAATCTAAAGCATATTGTCTCATATGCTAGCTTCACACTCATAGAAATTGAATGATGGCTCTAATTAACAGTTGCGTTTGTAAGTATACTTGATCTGTATAAAAAAAATAAAATTGATAATAAATAGCTATTATAACAAAGAATATAAAGAAAATATGAGGCCAATATTTGTTGGACCTAGTTTTAAGTTTGTTGTTTCAAGACAAACCATTACCATGAAAAGAACCGGCTTGTTATGCTGCTTTTGTTTCATTTTGATTCGTTTAGATAGATAATGCCATTAAAATTGCATGTCAGTAAAAGTTCGGTTCATTATAGGTTCCAGCTGTTTTTTAATTCATCAAGCTTGCGGCTTTATGTTTTTGCTTCATGTCATGTTGTCTGCTGGGCCTGCAGCTTCATCCCTGCATTATTTAGGAGAAACGGAGGCTCGGATGGAAAAAAAAAAAATACAGCACTATATAAAAAAAAAAAAAAATTCATTCAGACCTATACATGAATCAATCACCGTGGGCGGGTGATGAGCACGAAAGCTCACCACCCATGGTGAGCAAAAAAAATTCCTATTATTTATAGAGCCTCGTCAAATTGAAGGTGCATGACATGAGGGTGGATGATAAGGTACAGAAATGTGGATGTTTATTTAAATCATTCCTCTGCCTTGAATCATTTGTTGTGATCAGGAATTGACTAATGCTTGTGACGATTCGTAATAATACAATTTATCATAAATATCTGAATCATCATTCAGTTTCACCATTCTCTACCATATGCTTCATGAAATACGGAATTGATTTCTTTAAAAGAGTTTTATCATGCTTTCTTCTCTGATCCTCTGTTCGGGAGGAAAAAAAATATACTGTTTACTGATTGCACTATACCATCCCTTTTTTGTTCAAAGCTGGAGCAGAATTTATATGACGCTGATTGGGCTAAAATTTTCTGCTCTTTATTTTAATTGTGTTTCCAAACAAGATTAATCAAGTATCCAGATTGTGCAATGCTGGTGTCTTTCTCCCTTCAAATATTAGTTTCAGTGGGAATGTTCCTACTTAAGCATTCTTGTTTTAATATACGTGGTTATCCAAAAGTGAAAAGAGCTGAAAAATATTTGGTCATCATAATTTCTTCTTTTACTGTTTCAATCACTGTTGGCAGGATCAGTGACTTTAGACTATTGTTTTGTGTTGATGTTGCTATGTTTATGGTTATTGATATGCTCTATTTATATTTTCGAATTTAGTTATTAGCTGTGAGTTTTTGTAGTCTGTAGTTTGGGTACTCTGTATATTGTTATCTAGGTCTGCAAAGAGAAATTGTTAGAACATACTCAGCTAGCTAGGCTGAAGGATTTGATATAAGAACCTTGCAATTTTTGACTTAACATGAATTTTATGGCTGTTCTAATCTGAGCTATCCTTTCACCATGAGAATCCTCCACCGCAAGTACCAATGTTTTTGTATTGTTTATATTGTTACATATCTAATTTATATTGAATTGCTCGGGCAAGATTGGTGCAAATGATAGATGTAGGTAAATGACACCAACTTGCCACGGATACCGAATCTTCTATTTGAAATTTTGTTGTTGTTAAGATGTATCCATTATATTCCAATACATGAGTTCTTTATTTATATGACATATCAGATGGTAATTCAAACTTTAACTATCTCAACATTAATTTCAGTCGCATTTTATCCCTTTCTCATGATATACCTGGACTTATATTTTAAATTTTACTTTGGGCATTCTTTGCATCATGAAAAATTATTTTCCTATTCCATTGATGATGATAATAGATGTAATAGCATAATTTGAACTTGCTTAATTATTTGATATCGATAGTCAATTTCTCAAGGTTGCTCATAGATACGTGATTGATATAGTCACAACAGAGATATGACATATTATGTGTTAAATATTCATTACAATATTTCTTGTTCGGATTATATTACATTATATTTATTGTTCTTTATTTATCCATTATCTCTAAGATGCATGGCTTACAAAAGGCTTAGATAGGACTAAAGTCCTAGAGTTATTGAGAAGGATGGAACTTTGCCCATGATGGATCTTTCAATAGTGGGAACCCAATCTCCGTGATAGGAGATCTTTTGAAGAAGGTTCAATGTGGTAATAACAAGCTAATTGGTTGGTCAGGAAGCATATGTGTTTATCTTATTAGGAGTCATAGACTTCATTACATTCTTATGGTGATTAGTGCTCTTTTATAGTGGTTAGGAAGAGTTTATCTCTAAATGAGATTCAAGAGATATTTCTCAAGATGTGACACTATACATATCCTTGAAGAGGCTCACCTATATGAGAGTATCCATACATGATCGCGGATATGAGATTTGGACTATCTCTACTAACTTTTATGAAAAATCAAGATACATGCACAAGTCCATTAATACATAAACTTACAATGAAGAAACTCTATACTATATATGTGGTAGTTGAAGTCTAGATCAAAGAAACATAGTTTAAAATCTGGTTCACTTTGTTTTCTTCAGATGAAAACTATTTGTTAGATGCATATCCTAAAAGTCAAGTTTGCTGACACTAGTAAACGCTCTAAGGGTATAGTTTGTAATTTTAACTTATTGAATTAATAAAGTTGGATTATTTTTCGTTCATGATTGTATTTTTGTGTTTATGAATCATCGAAGAAATTAATAAAATGATGACATATATTCTCAAAAATTAAGAATTCGAGGCATGCATCATTGATGGTTAATTTCTAAATTACTCCTAATCGATGGATCATCATGAAGATGATGGATGATCCAGTGAGATTGGTATATGGATCGCTTCCTTCTGAATAAACAATCTTGAGTCTACAATATAAAGATACTGAGCGAGAGTGCAGATAATTATTGGAGAATAACGATACCAAGCATGACCACATGAGAAGTCATTTGGATGTCACTCATTTATCAGTGACTTGCTCGATATTACAGTGGTATAACTGATCCTTAATCTATGATGTCTTGACTATTCATAGTGAGATTATTGTAATTTGACTGTATATATACTTGATTCCTAGCCATTCGGATTCTAGCGATGTATATTGCTTGTAGTAGATTCACTGTAGGAATAGATTGTACCTAGAAAAATCTATCAATCTTAATAGAAAAGGAGTAGTCCTATGCAATTTATGAGACTGAGTTCAGAAAATCTTAGTCAAGACAGTATAATTAGTGGAAAAAAGTTTCCACGAGAATTCATAGGATAAACTTAAGTCAAATAAATCTGATATATGACTGACGATCGGATTTAATGAATATTCCATGATTTTCATCTAGTCGAGACTCATGATAGAAAAATTTTATCATATGATAACCGTATCTGGAGGTTCATCTCTTTTATTCTACTAGATTGTCACTATATACTACTAGGTGTTACTAGTGGATCGTAAGACTCACAAGCATCATCTTAATAATCAATGATCTTTAATGGATAGAGTTGGAATCGTTCCAATCCATTGAAAGAAGTTTCAATGATATTGTGATAAAGATCATACTATATCTCACTATCAGATAGAATAGAACTTATGGGATCATACACAAAATTTTTTTTAACTGATTAGATAGTTGAATTATGATTATGAATCGCAGTGTGATCTAATTATCAATATGATTGATGATTAATCCAATACAAAAGTCATAATAAAGAAATTTATTAAGAGTTAATGAGTTATAGGAGGATTAATTAGCAATTGGATTATAATTTGACTTAACTTGATTGAGCAACGAGACTAGAATCAAGTCTAATTGAATTAAATTCAATTTAGCTTGATTTGGATGTGATTAAATCAAGCCTAATTGGATTATAAGATAATGCAATTATGAGAGAGACCAATTCTTTATTTAATTAGGATTTGGGTATAACCTAATTTCTAATTGAATTAGGATCTAATTAAGAGAGATTAGGTTTCTAATTGGACTAGAATTTCTCTTCTTTAGATGCAACCAATTTCTATTTAGTTAGGGATTAAATAAAATACCAAGAGAGATCTTAGTTTGACTGAAACTCTCTCTCTAACATCCCACGAGAAATCCCATGCCAACCCCATGTGCCCCTTAATTTTGTGTGAGTTTTTCCATGCCAAAAATCCTTTTCCATGCCTACATGCCCTCTCTTTTGGATTAGGATAAGTTCTCATTCAAAAAGATTTGAATTTGAATTTGATTCGAATCCTTATAGGATAAGGATTTGATCTTATCCTTTCTTGGATGCGAGACCCAGAAGAGGGGATGCGGGATTCAGAAGAGGAGCGTGGGATTCTTTTTTTGGATGCTTATTTCTTGTAGCATGGGTTTTGGGGAGGTGCATATAACTCTTTGGGTGTGAGATTTTGTGAGATGACATCCTCTTAAGGGCATGGGTTTTTGGAAGAGAAAAAGAAAGGGTCTTCTCCTCCTTCCTCTTCTTCCCTATATTCTTCTTTTTCTCTGAGAGGGTCCAAAAGAAAAGAAAATATTTCTTCAACTATCAGGAAGTGATCTCTATAATGATGCTAGCATCTTAGTGAGATGAAAAAGTCTCTGATTAGATCAAGATCTCGTATGGATACCCATAGAGACCGGACGTTTATGCGGCTTCAAGAAATCTAAAAGATATCCACGATCATTAGTTCACGGTGAAGAACAATCCGTATAAAGGTATGAAGATCGGACCTTCTATCCTTATTTTTTAAATTTATGATTTTGTTTTCTGAATCTTGTCCATCATATGAAGATCCTATTGCATAGATTTAAGATTAGATCTTATGCATGCTTTAGATTAAAAATAATTTTAATCTATTTTTTCTATTGCATTAAGATTTTTAAAAAGTTAAAAATCTACGTGCATGAAACCACAGCTTTCTAATACTATTCACACTCATTAAGGTTAAATCACCTTACCCAATGCATGGTATAAGCATCCAAAAATTTGTATTATTTTATTTTATAATTTTCTAAAAAATTTTGAGTTTTGTGGAGGATTGTTGGAGAGAATCTAAAAGGAAAAACTAAAAGTTTTTCTAAATTCTCCTCCAAGCATTTTAATCTTATTTTTTAATTTTATCATTTAAATATTTTAATCTCTTTATTATCATAATTTTAATTTCTAATTGTTAGGCTCCTTATTACTAACGACCATGTGCATTTAATCTTGTTTTTGTTTTCTAACCAGTAACCATTAGGCTTCTTATCAAGATTTTGACCGTTGAATTTTTATTAAAGATCTTGATGGGTCAATAAAAATCCCAATGGTTAGAAACCGCCATAAAAGATCATAAATGGTTATATTGGTTAGCTATAAAAAGATCCTCTTGAGATCTATCCAATAAGCCATCTAAAAGCCTTTCCTTCTTCTTTCTTAGCTCTCTCTTTTCTACTGTAATTTTTTTGCTTTTTTTAGATGCTAAAAGAGTCCAATCGTATCTTGAAGTGGTATTTCTAGATATTTTCTACACGAGGAATAGAAAAACATCTTAGAACAATGTCCAATATGCTTGCGCTTTGATTTTTTTGTTCTTGATTTTTTATAAGTTATTTATAATTTTTATAGTCAAAATTCTTATTGGTCTTGTTAAATCATGTCTAGAATTTAAGTATTGTTCCAAAAAATTTGAGAGGAAGGTTAGATAAAGTCCCCAGAGAAGATGCTGGAATAGGTTTTATATGGATGCTGGAAGGTTTGATGCCACAAGTCTGCACCTTAATAAGAACTGTCCATCCATCACAAGATGGATGGATAGCAAAACACCATAGAGGAGAGTTTCCCTTAATAAATCATGTAAGAAAACAGTAGCCAGTTCAAGTCGGCAATGATTTACAACTTTTCCTCAACCCTCGAAAACTGCCTAGAATCTTCAACAACTCTTTTGGTTTGCGAAAAAATTTTTATTTTCATGAAGTAACTCTATAAAAAATAACTTAATGAAAAGTTACGTAATGCGCATATAATTTTGACATGTTTGATTGATCATAAAAAAATAGTCTATTTTAAAATAACTTATATTTCATTGAACATCTATTTTCATGAAAAAATCGTATAAAATACCTATTATATCCTTAACATATTTTTGCTCCCAAATTTTATATAAATAATAATAATAATAATAATATATTTATATTAATATATTATAATATAATATTAAATTATAATAATTTATTATATTAATATAATTATAATATATCAATATTATATTAATATAATAATAATATTTTAATATTATAAATATAAATATAAATATAATATTAATATAGTATTATATTAATATAAATATTAATATATATAAATTTTCTATTAATATTAATAAAATATTATATTAGTATAAATATTAAAAAATATTGATATATTATAAATTTTATATTTTTATATTAATATAAATATTAGGATAATATTATATTAATATTTATAAAGATAATATTTAATAATATTTTTTAAAATTTGTATATTATACAATCATATATTTACAAAAAAAGATATTTTTAGAAAAAAAAAGAGTCATCGCTTCTTATCTCATAAAAAATTTCAAAATCCATCTCTTTCATTGATTTTTACTTTCTATAAAAAAAAAAATTTTCATTCTTTCTCCTCTTAAAATTTTAATCAAATAAAAAAATCTTCTCTTTATTTTTCAGAAATTACCGTATTCCTTCCTTCCCTTTTCATAGACCAAACGTGTTCCAAAGAAAAGACCGGGCTGATGACCCATTCTTCAAGGAAAAATTAATAATTGAATGATGATTCGGTCTGCGTAACGGAATTGTTCTTAACTGGTACTCCTTTCTCATGGTTGAAGACCAAACGATGACTTTTTTTTTTCTTCAGATCGTTACATTATTTCCTAAATCTTTTAGAATTTTCAGATAAAAAATAGATTAAAAACAGATTTACAGCAGCCATTGGTTTTACACCTTACAATCATAGACTACTCTTCTAATGATCAACCAATTCAAACCATGGTATCATCACGAATATATTAATCAAATATGATGCATACCAAGCTAGAGTGCTGGTTTTACTTTCATGGATCCGCTTGATATTTTTCTCTGCAAAGTTATTCAAAGTCCTTTCGGTCAAGCAATGGTCAGAACCGTAATTTGCTGCAATTTTTTTCCGTGTAAACGCAAGCAATGACGATAACAAGCGGACGGTCGCTATGCGCGTACTACATGCTCGACCCTATCAATCGAGACAATTATCGCATGCGCACCAGGTGCAAGTGAACCGGGGGCACATCCCGAAGCAAATGCACGGTGGACAGCGCGCAATCGGGAATTGGTAAGATACAGAGGGTAGCGTAGCGTGTTATTCACCGTGGGATCTACGCGGTGCAAATTGCACCTGGTGCAGGCAATACGGAGGCCCATCTATCTGCATCCCCGTCCGCCTGTTCGCTTGGTATCGCACACGATTACATTGCGGTCTCGACACGTTGCTTTGAGTCAAACCGTACAGCTTATTATATTGAAACTATAGCAGCTTACGTCCATTTCCCCGAATTTGCCGGGGGAACAAAAACTTGGCAGACTTTTCGTTCAAGCATCACCGGTTCCAATCGTCAAACTTTTGCGTGGTGACTCATGCGAAGCTGTCTGACTTTCCACTTATTAATAATAGATAATCGAATGCCTTCTACGATCCAAGGCAGGAGGACTCCTATGGGTTTTTCCTTCCAGCACAAGCACCAGCTCATTCTCGCCCTTCTCCTTTTGCTGCACCCATTCACTGCCGCTGCCCAAACTGGACCCAACATAACTCGTGGCTCCACCCTGTCCGCCCAGGGCAATAACCCCGCCTTGTGGGCACTGTCCCCTGCCGGCGATTTTGCCTTCGGATTCATTCCCCTCCGACCTAACCAGTTCCTCCTCGCCATTTGGTTCGCCAAAATAACCACAACCACAAACCTGACCGTGGTTTGGTCTGCTAACGGAGATCAGCCGGTGCAGACAGGATCCAAGGCGTCCCTGGCAAGCAACGGCCGATTCTCTCTCCAAGACCACCATGGCCAAGAGATCTGGTCTCCGGGTGTCGGGGGGGTCGCATACGCCACCATGCTCGATGCCGGAAACCTCGCGCTGATGAGCTCCGATGGTACGGGCTACGCATGGGAGAGCTTCGACCATCCGACCGACACGATCCTGCCGACACAGGAGATGAAAAAAGGAGGATTGCTTTCCTCCCGTCGCCCATCTAGTGCGGACGATTACTCTGTGGGAAGGTTTCAGCTCCGCCTGCTAAACGACGGCAACCTCTGTTTGAACACCATAGCCTCCCCCACCAACCACGCCTACGAGGCCTACTGGCTCACCAAGGGCACCCTAGGTACCGGCTCCTATCTAGTATTCAACCAATCATCCGGCATTCAGGAAGTGCAAGAGGATTCCAGCCTTGTCAATGTCACGTATGCAAATATTGGGTCGCCTGAAGATTACTACCAGAGGGCGACGCTCGATCCTGATGGAGTCTTCCGGCACTACATACACCCGAAGCCCGGTGCGGGCAATGAGAGCTATCCAGATTCGCGGTCGGTGGCGTCTTTCATCCCTGAAAACATCTGCAGCGCGGTCATCGTGGAGAAGGGGGGGAGTGGAGCCTGCGGATTCAACAGCTACTGCCAGTTTCTCAGCAATCAGAAGATCTGCTCCTGTCCAGAACGATATGTGTATGTGGATCCAACCGACTTCAGCAAAGGCTGCATGCCGGACTTTGCCGAGCCGAGATGCGATGCATATGACCCGGTTGATTTTGTACTGACGACGAAGCCCAACACCAATTGGACGAACACGGCCTACGAATGGCTCTCACCGGTGCAGGAGGATCAGTGCAGGCAATCGTGCTTGGAGGACTGTCGCTGCATGGTGGCGATATCCAAGGATGGTGACTGCTTGAAGAAGGCGATGCCCCTCTCGGGAGGGAGGGTGGATCCAGGATATGAAGGGAAAGCTCTGTTCAAGATACCCAGGGTCGACACTTCCGCTCCTCCTCCTCCTCCTCCCGGATTGAGGAGAGGGAGAAAAAGCCCGCCGGTCATTATTTCTGCAATGCTCGGTTGCTCGGCTTTCGTCAACCTCCTGCTGATCTCCGCCATAGTCTTGCTTTTCCTCTCCTCACGTGGCAAGAGATCACCTCGAGCTCAGATAGACGGCAGGACGGTGGGGGATCACTTGCAAGCTTTTGGTTACCACGCGTTAGAAGAATCTACCCGCAAGTTTGGAGAAGTACTGGGCAAAGGTGCGTTTGGTACGGTCTATAAGGGGGTCTTGACCCTCCGTGAGGCTCAGGCACTTGTTGCGGTAAAGAAGCTAGACAAACTGGCACGAGATGGCGACAAGGAGTTCAGAGCAGAGATGAATGCAATTGGTAGAACCCACCACAAGAATCTAGTTCAGTTGCTTGGCTTCTGTGATGAGGGCCCACATCGGCTTCTAGTGTATGAGTTCATGAGCAATGGCTCCGTGGCAAGCTACCTCTTTGGAGAGAACAGACCCAGTTGGGATCAGAGAGTGCAGATCGCATTCGGGGTTGCAAGAGGGCTATCATACTTGCACGAGGACTGCAGCAGCCAGATCATCCATTGCGACATAAAACCTGAGAACATACTCCTTGATGACTGCTTTACAGCACGAATCTCTGACTTCGGATTGGCGAAGCTGCTGATGCGAGAGCAGACGAGGACTCAAACAGACATCAGGGGGACGAAAGGCTATGTCGCACCTGAGTGGTTCAAAAAGAGAGCAATCACAGCAAAAGTCGACGTATATAGTTTTGGTGTCATGTTGCTTGAGATTGCTTGTTGCAGGAAGAACATTGAGCTGGAGTTTGGGAGCGATGCGAGGGTTATCCTCACAGACTGGGCTTATGACTGTTATAGCGACAAGAGACTGGATATTCTAGTGGAACATGATGAAGAGGCAATGAGCAACAGGAGGATGCTTGAGAGGCTCGTCGCTGTGGCCCTTTGGTGCATTCAGGAAGAGCCATCCATGAGGCCTTCCATGAAGAAGGTGACTCAGATGCTGGAAGGTGCAGTCGAAGTTCCAGTGCCACCAGATCCAACGTCCTTGATCAGCTCGATGTATTGATGGCAGGTTGTCAAGCATCTAGAACGCCTTCAGTTTATGTCAACCATATGATGAAACATTACGTTGATTGAGAAAAACCACCCTCATTATGTCTAGAATAAGCATCTTTGTTGCTTTCTTGCGCCTAGGTCCTGCCAGCTTTTGTCAAATACATTACCATGACGGCCGAAAGCATAATTCTCAGACCTAATTAGTGGTTTGATCATAAACTGACAGTGTTTTTCCATATTGTTTCCATTCTAATATTCATCCCAAATGATTGGGAATAGGTCCAGTACAAAGAGCAGCAACGGTGTCAGCTAGATGAGTCAGATTATGTCCAAGCATATTCTACACTAGTCCTCAAATTCCACACGCTCCATGTTGCCATTTTTGCTGATTATCACCCTATCGCAGCATCTGAGTTTTGTTTCTGAAAAAATGTTGCTTGAATTTTCTCAAACCAAATAGTAACTTTCCATCTACAGAAATCAGCCATTTTCTTGCATGATTTGATGCTTAGAATAATGGAGGGGACAATATCCTCACACCAACATGTCATGACTTGGAGGTAGAACCTGGAGCCATTTGCATGGTTTGAGTTTGGCCATTGAGTGTAAGATGTCAACCATAAGGTTGCTGTCCCTCAAACAATTTTACTTTCATGCTTTTTTCTCTCTTTTCCAACCCCCCGTCCCCCAACAAGATAAAAGATATAAACTGACATTAAAACAGTAAAGAGATACAAATTGTACAGATTACAAAATGGGCCCAGAAGACCTACCGAGCGGAAACATAAATACAAAACAGAAGACAACAAAACATATTACCAACATAAACAGAGAGCCTGAAATGGATGAAGTAATTAAAGACCAAAACAAGACCAAGAGTCCATATATGGAGACCAAAAGAGCATACTGCCATACCTTGGGAAGAACACTATCACTTGGCATTGGACCTTGTGAATTCTAACTTCTGGTTCATATTCGTGATTAGAATCTGATGATCTGCATCCCAGACTAACCATTCATGACAGCTATTGGACTTGATGGTTGTTGTCTGCTGGATCCTTCTGCCATGGCCTGGCATTGGTTTTTATAGGTTGGAATTGCAATATTGTCCAATAATTTATGGGGGATTTGTTCTTAAGCTTCTCCTCAGATGTAGGAAAACTGAAGTGAATGCCAAGATGACTCGAGTCCGCTATATATATATATTGAAGCCGGTTTATGCTTGATGAAGATGAAGCTTAAGGAGAAGAATTCTTTGTCAAGATATCTTTTTTCGCCTCTTGTTTGGGTTAGCAGAGTAAGCAAAGTGTAGTCAAGGTTGCTGGGTTGGTATGTTTGATAATCAACCTTGTTGGTTTGTATGGTAAGGACCTAAGTAAGCTGTTTTAAGCATGCTTAATATTGGATACATATAGATTGGGTGATTAACAGGCTAGACTATGGTCACAGATGGAGAATTGTGCATGCTTGTGTTCTGTACTTCCAGTAAAATAGAATTTTCTGCTTTGGTGGTCATAATGATTGTGCTACGAATGTTCTAATAGATTTATGATTTATTATAATCAATGTCTTTTTAGGAATTCTGATTTAAATTGAAAGCGTGGCACAGGTAGCATGTCTGACTCTCAGATAAAAAGGCTGCCAGAATCAGGTCATGTTTTCAATCCAAAAGCCTGCTTCTAATGCAAGGTTTCTCTCCCCTTTGAATGTTTGATTTATGTATTCGTTTTCCAGAAAAGAATTTGTTTGATAGGTTGGTCCCAGTATCCAGAGGTTGCAGGGCCTGTAACAAGGGACCTTTAAATCCTGAATTTAAGGCTTGGGAAGGTTGGGTTAATTATTTATTAATAATAACTAGCTACCAAAGGTAGTTATTCAGACTTTGTTTTAGTGTTTTTAATATACAAATTTATAATGATTCAGTTTTTGTACTATGTAGCTTGTTTAGATTGCATATGTAATACAAACTACTTTGAAAATTTATTGAGACATAAAGCAAGGAAGACTTAAATGCAAATACAAACTACTTTATTTATGTTGATTTTTGAATATTTTTCGAACCATATATAATAAATTTAAATATTTCTACATGTTTTAATATAGGATCCTAAAATTAATCTTAAAAACTTAAAAAAATTCTTTTGTTTTTTAATCTTATACTATTTTTCATCCGTACATAATAAATCCAGATATTTATAGGTTTGGACATGAATTCTTAAACTCCATCTAAAAAAATTTTCAAAAAAACTATGTCAAAATACAACACATGGACCTGAAAATACGATGGGCCAATCCTACATCTAATGTTATAATGAGCTTAGAAATGACAGTTGGATGTATTTTTTCAGATACCCGACTCATCCTGAACTCTAATATGATTCATTAGCTATACCCGATAGAGTTTGAAATGGATTTGGAATTTTAAAATTAAAATCTGTTTGAGTTGAAAATGAATTTAAGATTTACTCTTGGATACATATGCATAATGGCAAGGGGTAAGCTTTCACTTTACATATAAATGGACTGTGGCTCAATTTTATCTTACATGAAAACATGAGATGCACCTATTGGTTTATTACATTTTAAACAAGTCCTGAAGCGCCAGTTGCTCATACAAGTATGTTCTTATTAATTTAGGGCAAAATAGGTTTGCATGGAATAACATAGAAAATGCAGAATGATCATGCTTACATAAATGCAGATGTTCATACATAAAGACATGTTGCATGGAATGGCGTAGAAAATGCAGAACAATTATGCTTACATAAATGAAGATGTTCATACATAAAGACATGCAGATGTTAACATACACAAGAGTTGCGGAGCGATGAACCTCCATATCTTCATCCAGAATTATATAAGCCATTTCATTGCAAGGATGCAATCAACTGTAGCGCTCTTACTGAATTTTCTGTAATGCACCCACATAAACAGCTGCAAGCAGAGGAGTCATGCCCAGCTTCCCCAGTAAAGAAGTAAATGGCTCACCAAACAATAATAAGGAGAAGAATCCAACACCTGTGAGCAGTAAAACTGTTGGAATGATCATGGTTGCAAGTTGTCACCCAAATTTTCCTAAAATAACCCGCCCCAGTAACATCGTTGTGAAAGTAGCAATGTGAGTGGCAGTTGAAAAATCACCCATAAAAGAAGAGTATTCATTTGCACTTGGAAACTGCAGGGCATATTAGAAAAAACAAATACAATAAGAATTAAGAGATGTTTACATTTTTAAACAACTGAAGCACAAATAAAAAGACAAGAACCTTTTCAGAAAAAAAAAAGGGGAGGGAAGAAATAGGTCACGTGCACTTTGAGCTTTGATTTCCATATGACCTCAAGAACGTTGATACTGATACCATATGCAGCCACCAAAGTGGCAAGATCCCCGACATATCTAGAAGAAGCAAAAATTTCAAGCTCACCCGCATACCTAGTTTGGATTTTTCCTGGAAAGATATATATGTTGAATTGTTAGTAGCAGAAAGAAAGAAGTGAAAGAGAAAAACCATGCAATCTTGACGACTGCCTTCTTGCAAAAGATCTTGGAACAGAGGGATCATTCACAACAAAAGTTTGTTGACTCCCCAATTGATAGCACAAATAACAAGACCCAGAAGCACCACAATGCTCATCATTCTTTTTAGATATATTGTTCAACCATCAACCCTTGGACTGAAGTTCTTCTGCGGGTTTGAGAAGTATTTGCTGTGCATCTAGAGAAGATCAAAGCAACATTAGTTCCAATGCCGAATAGAGAATAGAATTCTTGTGCTTCCTCAACAGTTGTAATCTGAATCAAACAAAAAGCTGCTCTAGGTCAAAATGAAGAAAATTTAAAGATGAATCATCTTTTTTTTTCTTCTTTTTTGATAAAGACAAGTCAGCAACGGTATTACAAGGTTGGCGGAACATAATTGAATCACATAGAATCGCTCAGCTAAACAGCCATCATTTGGTAAGCATTAATTCAACATAAATAATCAACCACCAGCAAGACATGAGCACAGCCGACAATTATATCATGAATGAAATGAACAGATAACACATCAGAAGCAGCCCTTAACAGAAAGAAGACACCAGCTCTTATCATTCAATTCATGTCAATATTATAAACTAAGTACAGTGATTACCGTGTGATTGTTACATAATAATAATAATAGCTCCTAAACAGACACCAAAAAAATAATTTTGAGAGAATATGAATGAAGATGGCATCAATGGAATAGCATTTGGTAATACTAACACCGCCTAAACTTAATCAATTGAATGCAAGACGTTTCTAAGATCAACGAAAAATTAAAATATGCCCATGAATATTAGATTGTAGAATCTAATTGGAAGCAAATTATTCTGCACCTCCAGACAGACCTTGAGTAGCACGCAAGCAAGAATAAAACGAGACCCCGATATAGATGCCTAAAGACAAAATTATAGAACACATGAACACAAATTCAATTCATACAACAAGGTTCCTAACCTGATGCGACTTAGAATATTGCAACTGAATTCAAAAGCAGAGATAGCCAGATATCATAAAGAAAGTCAAATATTAAAATTTCGTAAAATTTAACATGGGCCACCTGAATGGTAAAACCCTAGAATAGAATTGAGATCACCATGTTCCCCCATAGCTCTGCCATTGCATAAAACAACCAGAAGCTCCAAATCCTCAGAATCGCAACCGGCCCAAGGAAGCTCGGCCCCGAGCGCAGCAAGAAACCTGTCGGCCAGCGTCCTTGGATGGATGACACCTGAGAGGATACAAAACAAAGGCCAAGGCCCCAAAGAAGGTGGTGAAGAGGAATATAACGGTGTAAAAAGGAGCCTCCTTTGACAGCGCATTCGAGAGAGCACGAACCCCACCGCCATTGGCAAGTTCACCCACGTTTTCAAGAAGGGTATAATCTCGGCGATGCTCCCTTTGGCGCTCACCACCAGCACGTCCTTGGTGTCCCACGGAACGGTATGGTTGGAAGAACATGGGCCCCAGGGGAATGATCTACTTCAGCGTCAAGACCTCCATGCCCAAAACCTTGCGTTTCTCTCCGCTCTCAATAAAAACGCCACCGTCGGCAGAACTCGCGGTTTGCGGTAGACAAATCTCGAGGTCTTTCGATTTCTTGGAGAACCCATGACCTGCGCTCTGGTTTTCGGAAGGAGCAACCTTTGGGCTTCTTTAGGGCCGGAAAAGTGGAGGCTACTCTCTTTGTCGGCGAGGCCATGGGAGTTGTGGATTCGGACTGTCGCCGCCAAGGGAAAGACGTCGGGTTTCTTGGTGTTTCCCCTGGAAAGATGGGTTCATGAGGTATAGAGGGCTCTCTCACCCAAAAAAGAAGTAAAGAGAGCTTAGGGTTCGGGGTTTAGGGGGAGGGAGAGGATGTCTTTGGCTTCGAAAACTCCCTCCATATATCCACAAGAGAAAGGCTGCCCTGCCGCCACCTCGCCTCCGAAGAGGAGAGAGTGTGGAGATATGGAGGGACCGAGGGAACGAGAGTCTGGTGAAGGAAGCAGGGGAAACGACATCTTCAATCTTCATGCTGGGCCATGCTCACAGGGGCGTCAAAAAAAAAAAAAAAAAAAAATGCAGGGATAACGGACTCGGAGGAGGGAGGTTTTGTTTTTGTATTTCTTTTGTTTTTGCATTATATCCAAATTACAAATTTCTTTAAGTGTTGATTATCACACTTAACTAGCACATAATCCGTACAATAAGCCAAATATTTTATCTTTATAATATTTTTTTTATAAATTATATTTTTATTATAAATATATATATTATTAATATCTAATAAAATATAATTTTACTGATATATTATTTTATTAATTAATTTTTAATAAATATATTTTCTTGATAATTTTTTTGAAAAATTATCAATCATCTAAAAATATCATAAATAAAAAAAAAATTATTATTAAATAAAATATATTATTTTTTATTAAAATATTATTTATATTATTAGTAATATTGTATTAAAATTTTATTATTTTTAAAATATATTAAAAGATATTCCTCAAAATCAACCACAAATTTATTTTTTTCTGAAGCAATCTTGACTTTACCTTGTAATGCATATAACCTGCATGCGAGAAACATCTTTTAGCATGAAAATATACCATATTTAAATATCATTTTATTAATTATATAGTTATTTAAAATATAATATATATTTTATTAATATATAAAATATTTTATTTTATTAAGTAAATATTTTTATTAATTTTAATAAAATAATATTTTATTAATATATTAATATATTCTCAAACATTATTAATCTTCTAAAAAATTATTATAATGACAAAATTATTATTTTTAATTAAAATCTATTATTTATTATTAAAATATTATTATTATTATTATTAAAATATTATTATTTTTTATTAATGTATTAAAATATAATCCTCTATGCCCAGCGTCAATATATCTCTTTTCGAAACCATCAAATGTAATAATATAGATCATCAAACCATAGAAAAAATCATCCTTTTCATCTGGTGCTGCATATGAAAGGATCAATTGAATTTAATACCACTATCAACGATAGATTCACATTTCAACAGGATACATATTTTAACTAATAAAAAAAATGACCTATATATAATTGGATGTCATGCCGGATGGACCAAAATATTCTTATTTTGTTTTTTTGTGATTTTTTTCTATTTTTCAATGGGCATAATTTTTTCCTTCCTATTATCTATATAAAAAAAAAAAAAAAAAAAAACAACAACAGAAGCGGCACATAAGAATTAGACTCAGTCTATGAACCTTACAACCATTACCTTCCATCATGCGTCATTATCAAGACTGTTGGACAGCAATTTTTAAATAAATATTGGCATCACAAAAAGACGTTCCAATCCCCATAGCTCAATGTACAAGCTGGTTTTATGATAAGGAAAATTCATGGAATTGAGCTTAATTTTCTGTTGGACATAAGCTACATGGACTTTTTAAGCAAGATCCATATCTACTTAATCACTCTTCTGCTCCAATCCAATCCTTTGGGCTGCAGTTCCCAAGCCCATAAACATATTTACACCTAAATTGGGTGGGTTAATAAGCCCGATTCCTATAAAAAATTCAGCTCAACCCTACTAGATTTTCTAAACCAATTCTTAATTATTTTTTTTTCTTGAAAATTCTTTTATTTCTATTGTTATTGAGAATTTAAGGTATGATCATACACCTATTAGGCAACTTTGAAGTATTATCTTAAGCTGTTTCAACATGCTTTTCTCTTCTTGTAACTTCATTTGTAATTATCAACTAGCTAATAAATGTATTTCCTTTTTTCCAGATGCCCGTGATGTCATAAAGATGTTGTAGAGATATATTTATATTGTAGTACACATTAGATTCTTGTATTTTTGTTTGAACATTGATTTAAAACAATGATTGCAATATTTGTAAATTATATTAATTTTAAATGAAATGGATGTCAATCAATAATTAAATATTGCAGTTTGGAATTGCATCATATGGAATTTCCTATTTATTGCCATAGATTAATTTTGGCTTACTTTGAAGGAAGAGTGCATTAAAGAAAGAAAGGAGTGAAGAAGCAGAGAAATACTAAACTAGTGTGGCCTATCACGTAAATCATCCTGTTGGGGCGAATCAGAATCCGTCAATATTCGCAAAGGGGCGCACAACGTTACACTTGACGTAGCTGTTGGTTTCATCGTGACATAGCATAGAATTCGCTTCAGCAACGGAGGGAAATCGGCAAGCTAAACCGTGCCGAGTTTCAACCGTCCAATCTATTTGCACCCCCAAAGGGATAAGCTTTTTAACGCATTGCCAAATTAGATCACAAAACTGGTCGTAATTTGCACTTTGAGAGGCAATTTTCTCACCTGAAAAATTTCACCCGTTATCAGGAAATCCATTCACAGGTCTCTTCCCCTTCTTGGCCCCAGATACACCAGCGTCTCTTTCAATTTAACTTTCTCCAGGCGCTCAGCCAGGATTGGTGGCTAAAAGGTCGAGACCTCCTCAAGCTCGGTTCATTCAGTAAATGAGAGCCGAACTCGACTTGAATACCGAGCCGGAAACGAGCCAGCTCGCGAAAAGCCCTCTTGTTTGGCACCCCTATTTTGGCTTGTTGGTTTGCAGACACTGCTTGACCTTCGAAACCATACTCTAGAGGGTTGAATTGTTTCCGGCCTCGTTGGAGCCCCTCCTAGTTTCCAATTGATGTAAAAAAAATCACACTCGAGAGCCTAGGCTGCAAATAGTAGAGTTAGCAATCCCAACTCTTTGCTGGAATAAATGGTCAAATACTCAAAAGATCAACTAAGATATCAAACGATTGAAGGACTACTTAGTACAATCCCGACTATCCAAAGAAAGATGATTATTAGCTGCCACCGAATATTGAACATATATGGGTCACAGCCAACTAACTCGGACTCATCCAATAACCAACATTGCAACATAAGTTGATTCTATTTCGGCTATCATCGAATAGTACTATAAGATAACTCATTCAGTTTGTAGTCGAGTAAGAGTAATTACGATTTATCCTCCAAGAAAAAGAGAAAGAAAGGCAGTTATCTACCATGATGCGAATATGACCAATTGACTGCAACTAATTCAGTAACTCCCACATCCCATAATATTTATAACTGAATCAGTTGTGCCCACGTTCTTCGAATATGCAGAACAAAAAATTCCAACTAAATGTCTGCCTCTATATAAAGGAAGGTAAACAGGGAAATCGGTAAGCTAAGCTAAATTTATTTTAGCTATCTTAAGCTCTCTTTTGGTTTATCTATTTTCAAAACTCCACCTGATTTAAGCATCGGAGGGTCCTCCACTAGACAACACCCAACCAACAAACTTATTTTGCAGGTCTCTGCACTACCACAACCAAGATGCAACTTATTTGGCTCTCAGCCGAACATCTCGCTAGAGTTTTTGCGAATGGATCATTTATAACATATCGAATCTGTAGGTGGTGTGGTGCTCCCAAGCCTTGGGAGGCCATGGACGAAGCCAGGGTGAGGGCTCCGGGGAGGCTAGGACAGGTGTGGTCCTAGGGCTAGGACAGGAGTTGTCCTAGGATAGAGGTGGCATGTAGCTCTCCATAGGTTTGAGGTTCGGATATTGAGGGCCTCAAGGGGCTTAGTTGGTGCTTCGAAGATCTGAAATTTAAGATAGAGCAAAAAATCAAAGTTGGAGAATCAAGACTATAGAAAGGATATTTTTTGTAGGTTAACCGGCTCAGTCCAAAATTGGATCGGCTAAGTCTCAAAGCACAGACAAAACAGAAAGATCGAGTTTTGGGACTGCAGGCATGGTACAGAACTGGACTGGCTCAGTTTCAGACTGAGTCGACCCAGTGAAACTTAGTCGGCTTAGTGATTAGATTGAGCCGACTCAGTGCGCGGGCAGAGTTATGCGAGAGTCTGTTTTGGGCTGGGGTCTGGGTTGATCCTAGGGGTCTTAAGGTTTGGTTTGAGAGGTCTTAAAGAGGCTAATTCATGTATGGATTGGGATTAGATCCAGGGAATCAGAGGATGTGAGACTTGGGCTCGGTGAGTGCTTTCATATATTGGGTTAGCCTAAGAAAGTTTTTGAGCTGAAATTTATTAGGGTTCATGTGGAAACTCTAGGATATATAAACCAGGATATTGTAATTTTTAAAATGGAGAAGTGAATACAATTGAGCTTTTCTCCTTAACTCTTTTCTCTCTGGTTCCAATATCAAAATCCTAGCTTCTTTTATCTTTCTTAGATCTTCTTCAATTTGCTGGATTAACATTCAGATTCACGCAAGAGATCGGATCTAGGACTGTGGCTCCGAGTAGCCGTAGGAACAACAATTGGTATCAAAGCCCGATTGAGCGTGAAGGAGAAAGAAGATCAATTTTTAGCAGAGATCAACAGCGAGATTCAGATCTAAAGGCTTTCTTCCGACTTCATGAGGAAGGAAGAGATCATATGGCTGTTATCCATTATTCCTAGTTAAGGTATTTCTTAGATCTATCTATTTGCTGTTATTTGATTCGGATTGATCATGAAAAACAGCAGATTGAAGGTAGGATTAGAGAAGTTTGATAGAAAGAAAAGTTTCACGATATAGATGGTAAGGATGGAGGATCTGCTGGTTCAGATGAGGTTGGATTCGATCTTGGAAGATAAGTCGAAGGAGATCATAGATAAGGAGTGGGTGTCCTTAGAGAAAAGGGCATGTGCCACGATTAGGACTTATTTGGTAGATGAGATTTTGTATGGTGTATTGGAGGAGAAAATACCTAAGAAATTATGGTCGAGATTGCAGCAGTTGTACATGGAAAAGAACATGTACAATAAGTTGATGCTGAAGAAGCAATTGTATAGCCTTCGGATGCAGAAGGGCGAGAATATTGCCGGGCATATTTAGCGGTTCGACCGGATGAGCATGGACTTGCTCAATATAGGGGTGGATTTAGAAGAGGAGGATAAGAGTCTATTATTGCTGTATTCACTACTCAGGAGCTTCGATCTGTTAGTGACAACTTTGCTGTATGGTAGGGAGATATTGGTGTACGAGAATATCATATCAGTACTCAGGTCTAACGAGTAGCGGAAACAGATGACGAAGAGGAAGATCTTCTAGGAGAGTCTTATGATTTTAGAGAAACATAAAAAAAAAAAAGAAAAAGGACGAACAGAGGAGCAGTAAGGGGTCCAAGAGATACTTCAAGTGCGAAGAAGCAGGACACTTTAAGTGGGAGTGTCTGCTTTAGAAGAAGTACAAAGGAGGAGAAAGCTCGGATTTCATCAGTACAGTCGTTGAAAGTAAAGATTCGGATGAAATCTTGGTGATCTCGGAGGAGCCTGCAGGATGCGGTGTATCTAAGATGGTTTCAGACAGATCTATAGAGTGTAGAGGGTCCAAAGGGATAGTGACGGTGTTCGAGGTACAGCGGCAGGCCCAGCAGTGCAGCATTGAGTGGTTGACCTCAGGGGATTCGAAGATAGAGTCGACTTCTATGGTATCAGAGGGACTTCAGCTCTAGGTGGAGCACCGGACAGAGGTGGCTTCATGGATGAAGCTGTGACATGGATTCAGAGCAGGGGGTGCAGAGGGAGGATCAGTATTCTAGCACCAGTGTCGAGGCTGTATAGATCCAGGTGGAGAACATTGTGCGGAAAGATAGGCATGGCTCTAAGGGGACAATGTCAGGTGGAGCATCAGGATATGCGATGAGTGTCGGTAAAAGAACGTTGCATGATCTTCAGAAAAGTCTAGGATAAGTGATGTAGCTATCAAGCAGAAGGATACCTACAACTTCAAAGGTAGTGCAGAAAAATAAGCCAAGAATTTCAGCAGTGGAGGCGGTCATCCCGAAGGCCTCAAAAAGAGCTCAGCAGTTTAAGAAGAATGACAGTAGCAAGGTGAGCATGAGGAGCTATCAGAATATGAAGGAACAGCAGGATCATGCAGGAAGATGTTGCCAGGTGTGCCAAGGCTTGGACGCACCAAGGTGGAGATTGTAGGTGGTGTGGTGCTCCCAAGCCTTGGGAGGCCATGGATAGAGTCAGGATGAGAGCTTCGGAGAGGCTAGGACAAGTGTGGTCCTAGGACTAGGACATGAGTTGTCCTAGGATGGAGGTAGCATGTAGCTCTTCACGAACTTGAGGTTCGGATATTGAGGGTCTCAAGGAGCTTGGTTGGTGCTTCGAAGATCTAAAATTCAAGATGGAGCAAGAAATCAAAGTTGGAGAATCAAGACTGTAGAAAGAATATTTTCTGTAGGTTAACCAGCTCAATTCAAAACTGGGTCAGTTAAGTCTCAGAGCATATGCAAAACAGAAAGATCAAGTTTCAGGACTGCAAGCATGGTATAGAACTGGACCAGCTCAGTTTCAGACTGAGCTGACCTAGTGAAACTTAGTCAGCTCAGTGCTGAGACTGAGCCAACTTAGTGCATGGACAGAGTTACGCAAGGATCTATTTTGGGTTAGGATCTGGATTGATCCTAGGGATCTTAAGGCCTGATTTGAGAGGTCTTAAGGGGGCTAATTCATGTATGGATTGGAATTAGATCCGAGGGATGAGAGCATGTGAGACTTAGGCTCGGTGAGTGCTTTCATATATTGGATTAGCCTAAGGAAGTTTTTGAGCTAGGATTTATTAGACTTCATGTGGGAACTTTAGGATATATAAATCAGAATATTGTAACTTTTACAATAGAGAAATGAATACAATTGAGCTTTTCTTCCTAACTCTCTTCTCTCATCTTTTTTGTTCCAACATCAAAATCCTAATTTCTCTCATCTTTCTTAGATCTCCTTCAGTTTGCTGGATTAACATCTAAGTTCACGTAAGAGATCGGATCTAGGGCTGTGACTCCGAGCAGCCGTAAGAACAACAGAGTCAGTATCGACGACTCCAGAGACATTGTTTTATGGTTGCATCCCAAGATTGATTGGAGCAGGATGTAGCCGTCCGAAGGAGACAAAGATACTATAGTTAATGAAGCCGAAGATGAGGCAGCTCCAGCTCCTGATGTAGATTCTTAGGTTTCTTTTTCTATTTGTTTTTGTACTCTTTGTCCAAGTATGTAAAAAACTTTTCTTCAGTAATGAAATCGACGTTTTGTTTTACATCTTGTCTCTTTGTGTTTGCTTTTGAATACAAGTAACATTGTCAATAATGAATAATCATCTTCCTTCAATAATACTCAGAATGTGATGCAATTGTTCCTCAGATTGCTTATGAAGATAAATTTTTTTTAAGTTTTCTTCTCGACAATCAACCAATTATTATGCAGAGATGGATCCTTCTCGAAAGACAGCTTGTACAGGTCAACATATTCATCGAATGATTGCCGACATTCATTGAAGTTGAATCATTCAAGATTTTACTAAGTTAGTTTGTCGGCAACTTTTTGATTATTCACGTGAATTGTAGAGAATTTTTTTCTAGTATCTTTCTCGGGATAAAGATAATCAACAAATTTTGACAAGTTAAATACTCATCATTATGTTGTATTGGGGCATATTGGGCCCTTAATTAACCAGGTATCAATCGGTTAATATATTATACTAGGACATATTCGATCCTTTAATTAATCGGATATCAACCAGTCAACATAAATGTCATTATAAACTAACCTTTTTTTTAAAGACCAAGTAACAATCGATCATGTTATTATGATCGAGGATTAGTCAATCATAGATACTTGGCTTTTTACCAAATAATTATTTTGGCACAAAGAAGTAGATGTCGAATAAAAAGATAATCAGAATTTATTAAAACTTACTGATAGTATATTCATAAATTCTCGACATTCCAAGTCTGAGAGATTTCTATGCCATCTAGGGTTGTAATTCTGTAAGCCCCTAGTCAAAGGACTTTCGAAATAAGATAAGGACACTTCTAGTTGGGGGATAGTTTTCCTTGCTTGGTTGGTTTAGATGCTTCAGCTCTTCTGAGGACTAGATCTTCTGATCAAAATACTTTTAATTTAACTCAAGAGTTGTAATATCGAACGACTCATTATTGATATATTGTCATCCTCAGTTGAGCTTGCCTTCTTATTTCTTCGAATAAATCTAAATCGGCTCATCGTTGATTAGCATTTGTTTCTTTGTCATAGTATTCTATCCTCATGGATGGCAGGTGATTTCAACAGAGATTACTGCCTCAGTTCTAAATATCAGATTAGATGGAGTTTCTCTAGTCGGGATTCGAGAAGTTATTCGGTAAGATCACAGAACACTATAAAGCTTGTCGGCCCATAATCCTTTGGCCTGATTCAATCTTGTCTTCATGCCGTGTAGTATGGTTCTGTTGGCTACTTCAGCTTCTCCATTCAATTATGGATGTCCGACTGAAGTTAATCGATAAGCGATGTGAAACTTTGAGTAGAAATCTTCAAATTTAGCATTATTAAATTATCGACCATTATTGATAACAATTATTCGAAAAAGTCCAAAGTGGTAGATAACTGATTTTTATAAGAAATCTATTATTTTTTGTTTGGTTATTTATGCTAAAGGCTCCGCCTCCATCCACTTTGTAAAGTAATCTATAGCAACTATAATAAATCTTCTATATCCACTTACGGATGGAAATGGACCAAGGATGTCAACTCCTCATTGATCAAAAGGCCATGGAGCCATAATAGATGTGAGATGACTTGATGGTAGTCATTGTATATTGGTGAACCATTGACACTGACTGCATTTTTGCATTAAGTCAGCTGTATTTTTTTGCATAGTCGATCAATAGTAGCCTTGTCGAAGAACTTTATAAGATAAAGAGTAGTTGCCATATATTCTTTCATGAACTTCTCTAAGGACATAATCAGCTTCAGAAGATGGAAGACACTTGAATAAGGGTAGTGATGCTAATCGTTGATATAATTTTTCATTGATAAGTATATATCGACAAGCTTGAAACTTTAGTCATTGAGCATTCATAGGGTTCATTGATAAAGTGTCGTTGGTTAAATATTCAACAAAGACATCCATCCAACTCAGTTCATTATCGACTTGGACTTGATGCACTTCTTTGTCTTTGTCGATACTCAGAAACTCGAGATGTTGAATATTTTTTTTTCAAATCATTACAACCAGAAGTTGCTAGTCGGGATAAAGAATCTACTTGGGCATTTTTTGAGTGTGGAATGTAGAGAATTTCTAAAGAATCAAAATATAACTTTATTGCTTAGTGTTGGTGTAAAATCTAGTTGACGCCGAATCGAGCTGAAGCTGAGAAAGAGATCACCGTCGGTGATCTGCAAAATAAAATTTCATCCGAAGTCGGTGATGGTGGCTCCTTTAGGATCCTCCGATGATCAAATCAGCTCTTTTAGCCAACAAAAATGGAGTGCTCAGAAAAAAATTCAGCAGAGTTTCGGAAAGGAGAAGAGAGCTTAGATAAAACATATCTGGAGGATCTCTTTTTATAGATGGAGCCTGTAGCAGACTGATAGTGATAGCCATAATCGTCCGATAGCAAGCAGCTCGGGACTGCATGAAGTTTATTATGGAGAGAAAGATATCGTCAGACTGATAGTGACGGTCATAACCATACACGCGATCCTGGACTACTTGCCGAATAGGTGCAGACTCTCACTGATTCGGATTCTTTCTCAGTAATTGGATTGCGCGCGGGAACCGTGATAATCTACGCGCAAGAGATTGCACGACGATCCACAGCGCTATCGCATCAAGGAATGTGGCCGTTACTCTGAATTACAGATCAGAGATATATTCAAAAAATTTTTTCTAATCCGAATGCAGAATCTAATTTAGATCAGAGTTAGTTCCGATCTAATTCTTATAGATATAGTCAAGACATAGAGCTATATGGGATATAGAAGAGAATAAATATAAAGATAGAATTTAATATCAAAATTCCTCAATTTACCATGGGACAACGGGTTGGAACCTTCCTATCTTTAACAAATATGGCTAACAGAAGTCATCAGAGGAAATGCTAGCTGCAATCTGAAAAATAATCTCGTATATTGTGTGGAGATCTGTTGAATCGCCAATTGGAGAGATATACGGGATGACACTTCAGAACGATAGTTTGCGGCCTCCGCTAAAAAGGACCTGACAGGAGAAGTATAGCGACCTAGAATACCTCTTAAATCCGTAGCACAAAATCTCCGAACTGAACGGAAGAATTTTTTCACGCGATATGATCTGTGAATTAGATGCCTCCGTTCTATGCTCTATCACACATGACTAGAAAGGGAAGTTCTCGAAGGGAGTTCAGACTCTAGAGAAATTCGAACTACGAAAGAGAATGAAGTTATTAGAAAGAGAAAGTTCAGCGCTCCGAAAAGAAATCTGACTGACAAGGAGAAATTACGGGAGAAAGAGTTCGACCACAGCTGAATGATTCATCAAACTGGGGTTAACAAACCACTCCGACAGCCAGAAGCGGAAGAGTATCACATATTTACGAATACGCTGACAGTTGTGGACACACATGCTAAAGAACGGTAGCGTTACCACTAAGATTCCGTACTATCAACTTGAACGAGAGATTAATCTTTCAGATCGAAAGCTCCTCTTAATGATTATCAGTTGCCATTGGCTAAGCATCAGACCTTGAACTTCGATGGGAGAGATATTATACTCTCACCAAAAAGATATCAGTCATCTGGAGGTGATCCAATTCAAACTTTTTGATAGATGGACAGTCGTCCCTTGCAGCAAGCGGCAAGCCTTCTTATTTTTTTGATTCTGCCTTTCTTTCTGTATCTGAAATCTTCACCAACTTCAGAGAGTCCATAATAACTCCTTTTGAGACAGAGAGATAAGCGGAGAGAAAGATATCAATATGGCGATTAAGAGTATGTGCAGGGAGTATAATGGTATCCCATGCCTTGGTGATCCCGCATGGTAGCAGGTATTAGAACTATGATCTCAGCCTCGCGAAAGAGTACGTCTCTCTAATTCAAAATCCCCGAGTTGGTGTTATCAATCGGAGTCTTATTTTAATAGAGCGTAACAGATAGATCCTTTCTTACAATTTCACCTTATCTCACATTCCTTCAGATGACACGCGACTACTCTAAAACGCTTCACAAGAGAACCATACCTTTAAATCTACTGTCTATGAAATCCAAGTCTCAGAACGACTGACATTGTGCTGAGGAGAGAGATATCACACTCACAGTATCGCACCCTGTAATATCCTACCTTAGAGATAGAAACGACGCGCTGGAGAGCCGTCCAGAGATACCAGTCAAGGAAGATTTTGTAATCTCTTACCACGAGGACTGGCTTAATACGTATGATCCACGAGAATATGAGTCGACTAACTCTGTCTCCACCTATGGACTTCGAGGCACTAAGAATCGGCGCAGTTGATCCAATTGGGTAGCAGATAATCTATTAAAATCTCCCATCGCAGATTAGAACGCACGTAAATTATCCTCCCGTTGGCTTAGTATGCACGCTTGCTATCGCGTTCGAATGACTTCCTAAGAGATCTTATAAGCAATCAGAGAATTTTCTGGACAGAAGGGGAGAGGAGATCTAGAGACACCTCTCAACCTAGCCGATCTAATCAAAGTAAGAGATGGAGCCTCGAGATGAGGTAAGAAAATACGTCAGTGCTCAATAGCGGCCGATAGAGACCATGTCCTATTATCCTACACCTATCTAGTACTGCAGAGACGACATGGATGACGTGAGAACCTTAATTGAACCAGCTCAGTGCGAGAAGATCTTATCGAACACAGACATAATTTGAGTTGGACCCAGTTAAGGGTCTACGCACAGAGACGACTTAGATCACGTTCATATAGTCCTGATGCTATTATATCGAATGAGACAAATCACCATTTTCTAGAACTAGAGACATTACAGTCTCTTCTGACGGTCTGTACAAGGTTAGAAAGCTCAGAGAGCACACCATATACAATCTTACCAGCACCGAGCCCGAGTTAATAGTGTGAAAGCACGAATTAAACTCTCATTGGCGCAGCGAGGAGACGATCTATGTAACTATATGATGAGCGGAAAGCAGGAAGAGAGATCGATCTATGATCGTCTTCATGGGTGACGTATGTCACAAAGAATCTTTAACTGATCCTTATCTATATAGAACCACCGATATATGAAAGCATTCAGAAGGCAACGTGGAGAATCTCAGTATCAAGTCTTTCTAGTCCATTGAGTTGATCGACAGAGAACGTATATATTCTACTACCTTGTTTTGGTAGAGTAGCTAGATACATAGAGGAGTTGCCATGTCCGTCGATGAGATCTTTGTTAATTCGCGAGTGCGAGAATTAGTGATGTCCAGGTGATCGCGAAGTATCATTTCTCTCCGATCTAATCATGACGTATAGATATTGACCTGTGCGCCTCAGTTGCGGATCAAGGGAGAGCATCTTTCTTCATTATCTCGATAGCTGAAGGATTGTGATGCACGAGAATTTATCTTCCTTTCCTATAAACTCTATTTCACTAAATTTATGGTACCCAAAGACATTCCAATACCGACTAGAGCCAGATCTTTATACGCTAAGTTACCTCAGGGTTGCAGAGACGGTTGAGGAATACATTCTCAATCTATCTCTTATCTAGATGTTGAATATTGAATGCTCTCGCGACATGCAGGAGAGAGCATCTCTATTCTTAGTCGACCGATGTAGCATAACTCGTTGATTGAAGAGACATAGTCATTACATTCTTCCTAACATTTGGCGTTGACTTGAGCATACCATTCGGACAGACATCTCTAGGGTTTATATGAGGTGAAGAAGTCTCATCAAACCACTTATCCTCTTCCCTGTCATAATCACCATTTGAAATGTCGAAATCAGACTATTTGCGAAAAGTATTGCAGACGTTCATAATGTGAAACATCTTATATTACAATATACGATTAGAGCTGCTTTGAATCAATAGTCTACCATCAACACTTCACTACCGTTCGTGACTCACTACGGATCTCAGTCCCTAAACGACTTGAATTGTATCTAACGAGGATCTCATACATGAAGTGCTACTGCTTCTCCCTAGCAATCGTTTTATTCTCTCCCCGCCTAGCGCTGTGCTTATGGGTATGAGCGTAAGTATTCACCAATCTCTGCTTGCAATCTGAGGATCCTCCTATCACGAGAAATGCAAGACATATGGTCATACTATTTGTATGACCGCGTCTAAATAACTCACGAGACTCAGGATTCCACTTATTGCAGAGAGCCAATGATATAGGAAGAGATCTAGACAGTATTATGGCCTCTCATTACCGTAGTCAAAAGCAGTATAAACGATCACGATTATCCGAGTAAACTCAAAGAAATGATGAAGGTCTAGTCCAAGCGCGAGATTATTTGCCACATCGAATCCTCTTAAGTGTCCTTCTTCACCATTCCAATGTCTTTGGTCATAACTAAAGGTCTTCAACCCTTTTGCTCATGTTAAGAGACTTAGCACAAATACGACACGTGATATATCTCCTCCTAATTCCTAGGACAAGAACGATCACCTGCATATGAGTCAGAAACAAGTTAAAACTCCCTAATATCATGATCTGATCTCGAGGTGGTCAGCGCCTTCAGTGCCTCTCCTCTCCGTTATCCCTCTCTAACGAGTATTCTAGTATACAATTACCGATGCGCCGCTTTCCCACGCTTTGCTGTCACCACTATACGCATTGAGGACTTCTTATAGCCACTTCATCTACTCATAATAGCACTTATGCTGTATTGTATCCATCCAAAATCAGGATGTCCGGGAGACAATTCACCATCAGCATTCGCTGTGATCGCTCGCTGATGGTCAAGAGCAGAGTTCTTCTAATGCACGCTTACAAATAATTGACAGTCTAACAATTGGTTATAAAGTTATGCACCACTCTGCAAATTTATGTCTGAATATCAGTGTACCAGTTACATCGATCATAAGGTATTGCTCCATCCATCGTTCAATCCCTATAAGAGAAGCTAGGATATGTTGAGTGGAGGACATCTAAATCCACATATTAGGCCATTGATTTTATAGTTAAAAATTATAATTTGTGCTCCTTATACCTCAGTCTTCGTATTTGATAATGAGGACTGTTGTCAGTGACTTTTGCAAAACGTTCATGGCATTCGATAGGTCTTGTACCTATATATTCCACACTAATCATATACCACTGGTATCTCTTGATTAAGCGAGATGTGCTTATCCGAGGCGCATGTCGGGTCCTCCCTTCTTCAGCTTCGGGGATTCATCGTAGGCGAGATTCGTATCGTGTCTTGTCCTATTCCTATACCAGACTATAACCGCTTTTGTAAGTAGGTCTGCCACACACACATTATGAGGCTATCGGAGTTTACTCTTCGTAAGACCATCCGACGTAACCCTTCTCGAGTATGAGACCTTCCCCTCATCCGTCTCCTGGAGATGAGGAATATGACCCTTCCCGACTTGCTCCATATAGATGAGGTCTCCTTCTGTTTCTAAACATGGTCGCTGAGCTCTAATGAGCCTTCATCCTTTCCCTATATCATAATGTAACATTTTTGTGACATCTATGTTAGAGCTTGAGATATTGGAAAATGAACCATGCAAGAAGTTTTTATTGCCATATAAAAGGGCTACATAGTATGCGACCAATAATTTTCTCGTAGATTTTCTAATTACAAAAGATACCATATGGAGCATTGTTTCTCTGAGCTCCTTTCCAGGACCATAAGCTCACATGCCGGAGAGACGCTCACACTTCGCTTATCTATCTATGATGGCATTACTCACTATAATCTCCATTGCGAGGCACATAGCACACCTTTCTTCTTGACACACACTGAGGATCCAAGAATGCACGTATGTCCGGTCCGCAGCTTCTCATTGAGAGCTAGTAGAGCGATACTATCCTAGAGAATATTGCTAGCCTAAATATGGGAGATGTTGAAGAAAGTAGCTCGATCGCAACCATTTTCTTGAACTCTTCTCAGCTGATAGATCCACCATGCATCTTCCTCTACAAATATATGACTCCCTCCAGTATTTCGTATCTTTTTTCTGAGCGATACTGATATCACAACATGCTACTCGCGACAGTCTAGGTAGTCCCTCCTGAGGACCAGGAAGTTCTCTCGTATTATCTCTTCTTTTTATATGCCAACGCACATCATATCCTTAGAGTCCTTCTCGAAGTCATCTTTATAGAGGAATACAGATGCAGGGACAGAAGTTACGAGTTGTTCTTTCTAATTCTTCCTAGGGAAATTGACTATGACTTCATCCAATGACATTGCTCTGTTTACACTCACAGCCTGATGCGGCGATACTATCCTAGTTGACCGGATCCAGTCCTCTACATTAGCGAGAAGTGAGGCATACATGAAGGCCCCTAATAAGTGTCGGAGCCTCGCTTTGGGAAGCTATTAAGGGATCTTGCTCATGCGTTATTTTCTCAGGTGTGGCTCTGGGGAGAGAGCGAGTTTGCTAGATGCACTTTGGAAGATGAATATCCAAAAATTCATTCTGGAAGCCAGCCTTAATTCTATCCAGCCCTCGTCTGTAAGAGTTTTACAATTACTAACCCTATTTAGTACTCCCGTTCTAGTCACAGTCGCTCTCTATTTCTTGTGTTTTCGAAAGTCCTTCAGAGATTTTGCCACGAGCCTCCGTTTTTTTCCGTCTCTCACGGATACCACTATTTATCTACAGCAATCCGAACCCCCTATGCAATATACAGATCTAACACGTCAGAACACTGAGAATAACTAAGCTTGCTCCACTGAGGGAGATGTACAAACTTAATTCCTAGGCTAAAAGATCCATTCTCTCTGATAAGTGTAGCACATTGCAATAACACTTGAAATCAAAGAACTCATTATGCGAACTTTTTGAAAATGAATTAGATGGTATTCACACATGAAGATAAGACTATTATCAGCCCCAAATAGAATGGAGTGAGTCACATCCTCATCTGAGAACATATACATTGAGAGAAATATATACATCAAAATAAACCAATCAATAAGGAAGTGAGAGAGACAACAGTGCTCCCTACTGAAACCTTGCTATAAGACACATTGACATTCATTGGCATTTTATCCATTAAATCACAAAGAAGGACACTGTTTATTCGACCGACATCTATTAAAATATGAGAGGTGTTCCATCAAATTCTTACTCAAGCACTGCTTGCCTAATAGTCCATTTTATAAGGGTAAGACCTTTACGAACATTGCAAAACGGCTCTCTGTGAGCAGTCATATCAGGAAATGTGGAAACATATTCGCGGTGGTGCCTAGTTCCATCACCATTGAGAGCACTAACTCCTTACTTGACAAGGATAGCTATCCCAACCGATTGAAATAGAACGCGCGACATTTCGTTCACTCAGACAGCGGTCCATAAGGTTTCATTGTAGTGCAATTAATTTCCATTTGCAGTAAATCCGATTAGAGATCGCGACCAATGCAAGCGAGGACACGTCTGGAGACTGAGCAGTCCTATGGATTGTATGAGCAAAATAAGAGTCCTACGTTGCCAATAATCATTACCGGAGAAAGGATATCTGCAAAAGGAGGTAGTACTTAGATGGCACACGTCTACTTCCCCGAGTTCGATCTATAACCTTTCTGCCCATTATCCAAATATGCACCTTTGAGTCCTTGTAAGGAAATCGTCACTAACGACCACTCCTCCATAATCCTTGCACCAATACTTCTCTCTTCCGAAGGATCCGAGATTTACGGGTGCCAAGGCTTATGCACCCTGGGTATTAGAGCTTAACTATGTGCACAACCACGAAGGTCCTCACCGATATCTCTCTCGTCTGGAGTTGACTCGCCACGTCTCGCGAGAGCTGACGAAGACATCCCGCATATGCGCGGTCTAAGCCAATCTTAATCCTCGGCAAGTTGGGCCATCCTCTTAACGAGTACTGCCATCAGGATGCTTCGGAAAGAAAATGCACCCTTCAACTCTCCGAAATGAATCGACATCGGAGCCTGCCCAGATTATGGTCCTGCATCCGTATGCTTATGCTATTGTAGAAATGAATATATCAATTTTGTCGACAACATGACACCACTTCAAGAACCGATTGATACACTGCTGAGAGCAACCAGCATCTTCCACATCCATACGATTCGCTACGTTGGAAGAATCTAAGTATCTCTCGCAGCTGAATGTATACGTTGCGCAGAGGGACTAGGGAAAATCCTTCGGAATGGATCTGGCCTCCTGAAGGAAAATGCGCCTATAGAATCATGCGCAGGAGGTGTCGAGAGAAGAGGTAGTTTTTGCTTTGCATTTATATATAAGTCAAATTCTAGTATTTTTTGTGTTCAGAACAGTGAGAGCTCCTTCAGAAAGAGAAGAGCAAGAAGAGAAACACTGTTGATCGTTCTGCCCACTGTGAGACTTTCTCATCAAGTTTTCCCGATTTCACACTGAAACATTAAAAACAACGATGTCCTCCCAGAAAAAATAGAGGATCCTTCCTCTAAACAGTCAATTCCCTGTTGATTAGCAAGATCTGAATTGAGCATTCATCGGATCGAGCTGGAGCTGAGTAAGAAAGTAGGTCACCACTATTTTCAAAAAATATCGGGATTTGTGTGATGCGTAAAGTGACTCAAACTAAAATTTCCACTCCAATCCAAATGTTGAATCTGTCTCTGGAATGTAGAAATAGGGTAGATGCGCTCCGCGAGAAATATGACTCCTTATTACATGCGAGATTCCAAATCCCTATAGCTTCTTATCTATTCGACGCCCACTAAGAAAAAAAGTGGATGCATCCAGGAAAAAGAGTCAGAGAAGGAATTTTTCGAACAAATGAAGTATGTCATCAGGCAGCTTAGAAGAAAAGAACATTATTGGTAATAAGTATACCTTTTTTTGATAGATATGAGCACGGCTATTAACAGAACTGCATCACACTCACCAAATAATTGCCCGAGTAAGGATGACGGGTCCACGGCACCTCAGGACCGCATTGAGGAATTCACGCACACTACTTAGAGCGAAATATAATAAAATGCAATAACATAAAGTACGTCTACTGGTAGTCAGAGAACCCGCGATCGTAGGCTATCAATAAGGCATACCTACGAAGCAGAGGAGATGCTCGTTTTGATTTCATAAATGTAGGCGGTTCATCGAGATTTAATAGCCGAAGTTCGAAGGAAGTAGGCGTTGATTGATGAAGAACTTTGATATATATCAATTCTAGAGGAGTTTGAACTCCTAAAGAAAAAATGACTATAGGAGATCATCCGAAAGAAATGTTAGCTGAAATCTGAAAGTAATCCGCTGAAGAAATTCGATTGAAGAAGAAGTTTGGAAGGAGTTCGACTCCTGGAGGTATCTGACTGAAGCAGAAGTCTGGAAGAAGTTCAGCTTCTGAAGAAATTCGACTGAAGAAAAAGTTCAAAAGGAGTTTGGCTCCTGGAGGAATCCGACTGAAGGAGAAGTTCGGTGGAGGAATTCGACTGAAGAAGAAATTCGACTGAAGGAGAAGTTTAGAAGGAGTTTGGCTCCTGAAGAAATTTGACTGAAGAAGAAGTTAAGAAGAAGTTCGGCTCCTGGAGGTATCCGATTGAAGGAGAAGTTCGGAGGAGTTTGGCTCGTGAAGGAATTCGACTGAAGAAGAATTTTGGAAGAAATTCGGCTCCTGGAGAAATTTGATTGAAGAAGAAGTTTGGAAGGAGTTCGGCTCTTGGAGGAATCCGACTGAAGGAGAAGTTCGAAAGGAGTTCGACCGCTGGAGGTATTCAGCCGCTGAAGAAGTTTGACTGAAATTCGATCACTGGAGGAGTTCGGTTGGGGTTCGATCACTGAAGAAGTTCGGCTGGGATCCGATCGTTGGAGAAAGAATTTTTGATCAAAGCTCTTTCATGATTATCATTTGCATTAGGCTAAGCATTAGACTGAACTTCGATGGGAGCAGGATTTATCCTCAACACTTAGAATTTGTGAAGATCTCTTGCCAAAATTAGATCTCAAGCTTCATATTCTTCCTAAGCTTGTCCAACGATTAGTTGGAAGTCGATGGAGACTTTCAACTATTTTACACCAAGTTCATTGGCCATCTTTAAGCCGGCTATCAGTGCTTCATATTCAACTTGATTGTCAAAAGCTTGAAAGTCAAATATGATAGCGAATTCGGTGACAATTCTCAGTATTTATCAATAATATGGCCTATACCTTAGACATTGAGCACATCAATATATAAATTTTGTCATAATCCATCTCGCCGGAGGTCGCCGGAGTCGAGGCCGCTGAGGTCGCCGTCGGGGACCTGCAAAATGAAGTTCCGTCCGAAATCGGTGGGGGGTGGCTCCGGCAGGACCCTCCGACGGTCAAGTTAGTTTTCGGCCAACAGTAATGGAGTGCTCGGAATGAGTTCCGGAGCTTAGAGATGAGGAGGAGAGCTTAGAGAGTCGAGAGTTCAGAGAGCTTAGCCTTGGCGTATCTGGAGGGGTCCTTTTATAGCGGAGCTTAGTTGATGGTGACGGTCATGCCGTCTGGCAGAGAGTCGTTGGGCGGCATGGAGTTCGGTACGGAGAGGATGGCGTCGTCCGGTGGATCGTGGGAGCCATACTGGCAAGTCGTGGGCCGCATGGAGTTCGGTACGGAGAGGAAGGCATCGTCCGGTCTTGTTGCAGGCGATAGTTCGTCCAGAGGAGTTCGGACTTATAACAGAGTTCGGCTGAAGGGGAAGCTGGGGGAGTTCGGCTGGCTGAAGGGTCGGCCATCTGTAGAGTTCGGCCGAGGGACGATTGCCGAGGGGTTCGACCGCTGAGAGGCCCGAAGAAGCTCGGCTGGCCAGTTGAAGGACTTCGGTTGCTAGTTGGTTCGGCCAGGGCTCGCTGAGGAGTTCGACCGCCTGGAGTGGAGGGGTCGGGCTTGGGCCGAGAGTCGGTCCGAAGGAGTTCGGCCGTGGGGTCCGAATGGGTTCAGACTTGTAGGAGAGTTCGGCTGAAGGGAAAACTCGGGAGGAGCTCGGATGGCGGAACGGGCGTCTGGGAGGAGTCCGTCTCCGTCCTGCCGCTTGGAGTCCAAGGAGCTCGGCCGCCAGGAAGTTCGGTCGGTGGTGGGTGTTCGGCCCGAAGCCTGGACACTGGGGAGTTCGGCCGCTAGGCAGTCCGACAGGCTGAAGGTGTTCGACCGTGGGGAGTCTGAAAGTGTTCGACAGCCCAGGAAGTTCGGTCTCAACACTGGGAGTCCGGAAGAAGCTTGGAATCTGACCAGTTTGGCCTGCTGGAAGAAGCTCGGCCGCTGGGAGTTCGGCCGCTTGGCAGTTCGGCCGGCTGAAGGGGTTCGGCTAGACCAGTGCGCTGAAGCTCTTCTGCGGCTACTGGTTGCATTATGCTGAGCGTCGGGCCGGGCTTCGGCAGGAGCGGGATTTATCCCCAACAGTAGCCCCCCACTCCCGAGTTCAAAAATTTGAAGGAAGGGAGTACCACAATAGGCGACTGCCGAAGCCTTCTTCCGGGCTCCGCGCTTGTAGTAGCTGAAGCTCGGGGAGGTCTCATCTCCAGCCAGTGTTGACGTTGAAGTTGAAGCTGAGGCTTGGGGGAGACCTCACCTCCAGCGGGACTCATTTCCAGCCAAAGTTTATGAAGCTGATGTTGAAGCTCTCTGGCCGAGGTTGACATGATAGCTTTCTCTAGCCGAGGTCGATGTTGAAGCCCCCAGCCGAGGTCGTCGCGGGCCTCACGTCTATCCGAGGACCTTATCCCTAGCCGGAGCCGATGCGGGCGCTCGGGGGAGATCTCATCTCCTACTGCCGAGGTTAGCCCAGTTCCTCGGGGGAGATCTGATTCATAGCCGAAGTTGCTCGAGGGAGGTCTCATCTCCAGTAGCCGAGGTTGGTGCTCGCGTTAGGATGAGGTTCTCCTCCTGTTCCCAACCGAGGCTCGGTCGCTCGGGAGAGATCTTATCTCTAGCCGAGGTTGGTGCTCGCGTTAGGATGAGGTTCTCCTCCTGTTTCCAACCGAGGCTCGGTCGCTCGGGAGAGATCTTATCTCTAGCCGAGGTTGTTGCTCGCGTTAGGACGAGGTTCTCCTCCTGTTCCAACCGAGGCTCGGTCGCTCGGGAGAGATCTTATCTCTAGCCGAGGTTTGCTCGCGTTAGGACGAGGTTCTCCTCCTGTTCCCAACCGAGGCTATTCGCGGTCGCTCGGGAGAGATCTTATCTCTTGCGGCCGAGCTGGGGTCGAAGTGCGCGCTCGGGGGAGATCTTATCTCCTGCGGCCGAGCTTCCCTCGGGGGAGATCTTATCTCCTGCAGCCGAAGTGCGCGCTCGGGGGAGATCTTATCTCCTGCGGCCGAGCTTCCTTCCTCGGGGGAGATCTTATCTCCTGCGGCCGAGCTGGTCGAAGTGCGCGCTCGGGGGAGATCTTATCTCCTCGCTCGGGGGAGAGATCTTATCTCCTGCGAGCTCGGGGGAGATCTTATCTCCTCTCGGGGGAGATCTTATCTCCTGCAGCCGAGATCTTATCTCCCTCGGGGGAGATCTTATCTCCTGCAGCCGAGGTGCTCGTTAGGACGAGGTTCTCCTCCTGTTCCTCGTTCATCGCTCGGGGAGATCTTATCTCTAGCCGAGGTTGAAGTGCGCGCTCGGGGGAGATCTTATCTCCTGCGGCCGAGCTTGTTGCTCGCGTTAGGACGAGGTTCTCCTCCTGTTCCTAATGCGGCGATTATTGACTGCTGCTTCCCTGTCATCGCATAGTTTTCGCATCCAGAAATAATATTATGCAGAGGGGAGAATTTTACCGAAGGAAAATCGCGGACAGCGCGTTCTCGTTTGAGGGGTCGATGGGGCGTTGTTCCTCGGAGCTCCCTCGGGCAGCAAGTCCCATCCAGACGACCTCCTCTACCTCGCGCTGGCCTCCCCGATTCGGAGCAGGCTTCGGCTGGTACTGTGTTGCTGGTAAACCCTACCAGCGGAGAACTTATCGGCTCCAAGTGGTCGTCGGGCAGGGACAATTTTTAAGGAGGCATCGTAGGACAATACATCGGCCGAACTTTCCGTTATCTAGCAAAATGCGGCGTACATCGTAGTCAGCGATATTTAAGGAAATTACAACTCCCCGGCCGTCCTCCTCGGTGAAGGCCACGGGCTCTGCGATCCTCTGCTTCTTCGCTGCCCGAGATAGTGTTGATGACGCCAAGGGGCGGCCGACCTTCCTGGCTCTCCCTACCCGATGGTACCGCCCTTAGCCGCTCCCCTCGCTCTTCGGGCCGCCTTTGCAGGAATCGGCCGAGTCTACCTCGCCTGACGAGCTTTTCGATCTCGTCTCGGAGCTGGACGCACTCTTCGGTGTCGTGACCGTGGTCGCGATGATAGCGGCAAAACTTGTTGGGGTCGCGTTTGCTGGGTCGGGAATGCATCTGGCCCGGCCTCGGAAGCTGTTCCCCGATTTCCATCAGCACTTGGGCCTTCGGAGTGTTGAGGGGGGCGTAGTTGTGGAACCTTTGTCGGGGAGAGCTTCGGCGCTGAGGAGAACCTCGGCGCGCCGTTCCTTCTGGGCTTCCCCACCTCGGGTTCCCTTGGAGAGTTCGGGTCCGCCAATGACCGGGAGGAGTCCGGGAGCGCCGCCGAGCTTTACTCCGCTTCTCTTCCTCGGTGGACCTGCTCGGCCCTTCAGCTCGCCGCTTGCCGTCGGCTTCGTCATCCCTGGCCTTGAAGGCCTCCTCTGCCCGGGCGTATCCTTCAGCCCGAGCAAGCATGTCCGCGAAATTCCTTGGATACTTCTTTTCCAGGGAGAACAACAAGTCGTTCTTCCGGAGGCCGCCCTTGAGGGCGGCCATGGCGACTGATGGGTCCAGGTTTCGGACTTCCAGCGCGGCAGCGTTAAACCGGGTGACATAAGCCCGGATGGGTTCCCCCTCCTTTTGCCTGATGGCCATCAAGGAATCCGAACCTCGGCGGTGGGGCCGCCTGCTACTGATGAAGTGGGCTGCGAACTGTTGACTCATCTGGTCAAACGATAAGATGGTACTCGGCTTGAGCGCCGAGTACCAATTCCTGGCAGCTCCTTTAAGGGTAGAGGGGAAGGCCCGGCACAATATGGCGTCTGGCACGCCGTGGAGCAGCATCGTCGTCCGAAAGGCTTCCAAATGGTCGATCGGGTCGGTGGTCCCATCGTAGCTCTCAAACTGTGGGAGTTTGAAGTTCGGCGGGACCGGCTCCTGCATGATTTTCTATGAAAAAGGGGGGTCAGTGCAGACGTCGTTACCGTGTGAGGGGGGAGCGTGACGAAGCTCTTCGATACGCCGGCTCATTTCTAAGAGCCTTTGATCCAGGAGATCTTCGCGATCTTTGATCCCCAAGGTTTTCTCGCAGTAAGGGTGTGAAGCCTCTCCCCGGGTCGAGCCGTGATTCCGAGCAGGGGCTCTTCGCCGGTTGCCCTTCTCTTCCGGGGGCTGGAGGTCGGGTAGCCCACATCGGTCGCCCCTGGACTGGACCCCAGGGCTCTGGGGAATCCCGCGCCGATCTAGCGGGTGCCGGGGTCCGCGAATGCATGGCCTGCACCGCCTGCACTGCTTCCGTCAGATCACGGACCTGCTGGGTAAGCAGGTTGAACTGTTCCGCGTCCACCGCGGCTACAGGGTGAGCCTGGGTTGCCTGGGCCGGAGCGGGAGCAGACGGGCCCGAACGGGATCGGGCCGCGGAAGCCGCCGATCGCTGGGTTGAGGCTCTTCTGGGGGGCATTCCTTTTTGAAAAGGGATCCTGAAGCGGAAGAGGAGAGGTCCGGAGCGGAAGAGGAGATCGTCGCCGAGCACTCCTTTAAGAACAAGGGGACCTCGAAGGTTCAGGCCCTCCTCCTCTAGCGCCAATCTGTTGGTGCAGAAATCCATCTTCGCCGGAGGTCGCCGGAGTCGAGGCCGCTGAGGTCGCCGCCGGGGACCTGCAAAATGAAGTCCCATCCGGAACCGGTGGGGGGTGGCTCCGGCAGGACCCTCCGACGGTCAAGTTAGTTTTCGGCCAACAGTAATGGAGTGCTCGGAATGAGTTCCGGAGCTTAGAGATGAGGAGGAGAGCTTAGAGAGTCGAGAGTTCAGAGAGCTTAGCCTTGGCGTATCTGGAGGGGTCCTTTTATAGCGGAGCTTAGTTGATGGTGACGGTCATGCCGTCTGGCAGAGAGTCGTTGGGCGGCATGGAGTTCGGTACGGAGAGGATGGCATCGTCCGGTGGATCGTGGGAGCCATACTGGCATGTCGTGGGCCGCATGGAGTCCGGTACGGAGAGGAAGGCGTCGTCCGGTGGATCGTGGGAGCCATACTGGCGAGTCATGGGCCGCATGGAGTCCGGTACGGAGAAGAAGGCATCGTCCGATCTTGTTGCAGGCGACAGTTCGTCCAGAGGAGTTCGGACTTATAACAGAGTTCGGCTAAAGGGGAAGCTGGGGGAGTTCGGCTGGCTGAAGGGTCGGCCATCTGTAGAGTTCGGCCGAGGGACGATTGCCGAGGGGTTCGACCGCTGAGAGGCCCGAAGAAGCTCGGCTGGCCAGTTGAAGGACTTCGGTTGCTAGTTGGTTCGGCCAGGGCTCGCTGAGGAGTTCGGCCGCCTGGAGTCGGTGGGCCGAAGTCGGTCCGAAGGAGTTCGGCCGTGGGGTCCGAATGGGTTCGGACTTGTAGGAGAGTTCGGCTGAAGGGGAAACCCGGGAGGAGCTCGGATGGCGGAACGGGCGTCTGGGAGGAGTCCGTCTCCGTCCTGCCGCTTGGAGTCCAAGGAGCTCGACCGCCAGGAAGTTCGGTCGGTGGTGGGTGTTCGGCCCGAAGCCTGGACACTGGGGAGTTCGGCCGCTAGGCAGTCCGGCAGGCTGAAGGAGTTCGGCCGTGGGGAGTCTGAAAGAGTTCGGCAGCCCAGAAAGTTCGGTCTCAACACTGGGAGTCCGGAAGAAGCTTGGAATCTGACCAGTTCGGCCTGCTGGAAGAAGCTCGGCCGCTGGGAGTTCGGCCGCTTGGCAGTTCGGCCGGCTGAAGGGGTTCGGCTAGACCAGTGCGCTGAAGCTCTTCTGCGGCTACTGGTTGCATTATGCTGAGCGTCGGGCCGGGCTTCGGCAGGAGCGGGATTTATCCCCAACAATATCCTGTTGCTCTGAGATTCTCTGTTGTATAAATTGTAGCCAGTCGATGAGTCGGGAAGAATTGTCGCGATGTTAAATAAAGTTGCTGTGTGGCCCTGTAGGATCTCGACGTCAGTTATTTTCTGCCAACAAAAATAGAGTACTTAAAGAGGAGTTCGGCAGAGTTTGAAGAAAAGAAAGCTTAGAGAAAATGTATCTAGAGGGTCCCTTTTTGTAGACGGAGTTTGTTGTAACTGTCTTGATTAATGACTATCGTAACCGTCCTGATAAATGCCGATCGTGATTGACTTGATAAATGCCGATCGTATTATCTTAATAAATGACAATCATAATTATTATGATAATTATAATCATTCAGTAGTGGGATCGCCTATAGGAATCCGTCTGAAGGAATAGTCTGTAAGAAGTTCGGCTTTCATAAAAGTTCGACTGGAGAAGGAGTTCGGAAGGAGTTCGGCTCCCATAGAAGCTCGGCTACTAGAGGAGTTCGGAAGGAGTTTGGCTCCCGTAGAAGCTCGGCTACTGGAGGAGTCTGAAAGAAGTTCGACTTCCATAGAAGTCTGGCTGCTCGAGGAGTCCGGAAGGAGTTTGGCTTCCGTAGAAGTTCGATTGCTGGAGGAGTCCGGAAGGAGTTTGACTTTCGTAGAAGTCTGACTGAAGGAGTCTGGAAGGAGTTTGACTTCCATAGAAGTCCGACTGGAGTTTGAAAGGGGTTTGACTCTCGTAGAAGTTCGACTGGAGTCTGAAAGGAGTTCGACTCCCATAGAAGTCCGACTGAAGTCTGGAAGGAGTTCGGCTTCCGTAGAAGTCCGACTGGAGTCTGGAAGGAGTTCGATTATTGGAGAAGTTTGAAAGGGGTTTGGCTTCCATAGAAGCTCGATTGCTGGAGAAGTTTGAAAGAAGTTCAACTGCTGAGAAGTTCGATCGGCTGAAGAGGTTCGACTGGGGTTCGGCCACTGAGAAGTTCGGCTAGGTTTGGCCACTAGGTAGTTCGACTACTGAATGAATCCGACTGCTAGAAAGAGAATTTTTGATTAAAGCTCTTCCATGATTACCAGAGGCATTACACTAAGCTTCAGACTGAACTTCGATGGAAGTAGAATTTATCTCCAACAATAGTCCTCCCACTCCCAACTTCGAAACTCGAAGAAAGGGAGTACAAAAAGGGCGACTAACGAAGTCCTCTTCAGGGCTTTGCACCTTATCTTCAGTCGAGGTTGAAGGTGTAGTTGAAGCTTGGGGAAGATCTTGTCTCCTATTGTTGTTGAACACAATGGAGCCGTATGCGGGGCCTTCATCTCATCCGAACATAATGGAGTCATTGTCAGGGCCTCTCCCCTCATCTCATCTAAAATGAACGAGGTCTTCGACTTTGCTCGCATTAGGATGAGGTTCTTCTTCTATTTTCAACGGACTGTAGGGGCACATAAGGACCGTTGTCAGGGTCTCTCCCTCCATCTCATCTAAAATGAACGAGGTCTTCGACTTTGCTCACATTAGGATAAGATTCTCCTTCGATTCCTAATGGGCTATGGGGGCACATAAGGACCATTGTCAGGGCCTCTCCTCCTATCTCATCTAAAATGAACAAGGTCTTCGACTTTGCTCGCGTTAGGATGAGGTTCTCCTTCTGTTCCTAATAGGCTGTGGAGGCACATAAGGGCCATTGTCAGGGCCTCTCTCCACATCTCGTTTAAAATGAACGAGGTCTTCGACTTTGCTCGCATTAAGATGAGGTTCTCCTTCTGTTCCTAACGGACTATGGAGGCACATAAGGACCGTTGTTAGGATCTCTCCTCCCATCTCGTCTAAAATGAACGAGGCCTTCAACTTTGCTCACATTAGGATGAGGTTCTTCTCCTATTTCTAATGGACTGTGGGGGCATATAAGGGCTATTGTCAGGGCCAATTCTGTTAGTACAGAATTTGGTTGACGTCGGATGAAACTGGAGTCGAGAAAGATGAGGTCGCCGCTAGTGACCTGTAAAATAAAGTTCCATCCGAAGTCGGTAGTGGTGGCTTCGGTAGGATCCTCCGATGATCAAGTTAGCTTTTTTGGCCAACAAAAATGGAGTGCTCAGTGAGAAGTTCGGCAGAGTTTCAGAAAGGAGAAGAAAATTTAGAAAAAATGTATCTGGAGGATTTCTTTTTATAGATGGAGCTTGTTGTAACTGTCTTGATTAATGACTGTCATAACCGTCCTGATAAATGTCGATCGTGATTGACTTGATAAATGTCAATCGTAATTATCGTGATAATTATAACCATTCAGTAGTGGGATCGCCTGTAGGAATCCATCTGAAGGAACAGTCTGTAAGGAGTTCGGCTTTCATAAAAGTTCGATTAGAGGAGTCTGGAAGGAGTTCGACTTTCGTAGAAGCCTGGCTGCTGGAGAAGTTCAGAAGAAGTTTGGCTTCCATAGAAGCTCAGTTGCTGGAGGAGTCCGGAAGGAGTTTGGCTTCCATAGAAGTCTGGCTGCTGGAGGAGTCCGGAAGGAGTTCGGCTTTCATAGAAGTCGATTACTGAAGGAGTCCGAAAAGAGTTCGACTTTCATAGAAACTCGACTAAAGGAGTTTGAAAGAAGTTCGACTTCCGTAGAAGTCCGACTAGAGTCTGAAAGGAGTTCAGCTCCCGTAGAAGTCCGACTGGAGTCTGGAAGGAGTTCGGCTCTCGTAGAAGTCCGACTGAAATCTGGAAGGAGTTTGGCCGCTGGAAAAGTTTGAAAGAAGTTCGACTTTCGTAGAAGCTCGATTGCTGGAGGAGTTCAAAAGAAGTTCGACTACTGAGAAGTTCGACCGGCTGAAGAGGTTCGGCTGGAGCTCAATCACTGAGAAGTTCGGCTAGGTTTGGCCGCTGGATAGTTCGACCACTGAATGAATCCGACTGCTAGAAAGAAAATTTTCGATTGAAGCTCTTTCGTGATTACCAAAGGCATTACACTAAGCTTCAGACTGTACTTCGGTAGGAGCGAAATTTATCCCCAACATTCTCAATAAGCTCCTAGGTTACTTTAACTTCATCGACAATGGTGCATTCGATAATAAGATCAGCCAACATCTGAGCTTTGATAGAGGATCGACACTGATAAAAAATATCAAATTCACTAAGTTCTATCATCTATTTTGCCATTCTTCCTGATGTATCTGGTCATTGTAGTAGAGATCTCAAAGGTAAATCAATTAAAATTTCCATTGAGTGGGCTTGAAAGTATGGGCAAAGTCATCGAATTGCAAAAATAATGGCATAAACAACTTTCTCGATCTAGGAGTATCTTGTTTTGGTGCCGTGTAAAATTTTGCTAGTGTAATACATTTGCTTTTGCACTCTGTTAGATTCTCGGACTAAAATTGAACTTACGACTTCATATGACGTAGTCAAGTACAAAAGAAGTTTATGACCTATATTCGATTTTGTCAATAATGATGGAGAAGTCAAGTATATCTTCAAGTCGTTGAAAGTCTTTTGACATTCTTCTGACCAAGTGAAGTCCTTCATATGCCTCAACGTCTTGAATAATGGAAGACATCGTTCTGCTGATTTAGAGATAAATCGGCTAAGAGATGCTATTCTTCCTACCAACTTCTAAATATTTTGCTTGGTTGTTTGGGGCTTCATATCAAGAATTGCCTTGATTTTTTTTAGGTTGTCTTCTATTCCTTGCTTTATCACCATAAAACTAAGAAACTTCTCAGAAGTTACCCCAAAAGCATACTTCATCGGATTTAACTTCGTATTGTGCCTTTTCAATACGTTAAATGCTTCTTCTAAGTCAACAATATGTTATAGAGCATCGTCATTTTTTATCACGAGCATATCATCAATGTAGATTTCCATATTACGATCAATTTGGTTTATAAAGTTTTTATTTACTAATATGAAGTTAAACACTTTTCAGGAGTCGATATCTAGATGTAGCATCGACTAATTGGTTGATTTTCGGTAAGAGAAAGCTATCCTTAGGATAGGCTTTGTTGAGATCAGTGTAATCGATGCAGATTCTTCACTTGCCATTAGCTTTTTTCACCATCATAACGTTGGTCAGGGGATAATAAATTTTTCAAATAAAATCGATAGCCAATAGTTTGTCAAGTTTTCATCAATCGTAATTTATCGTTCGAGAGTGAAGCTCCTTTTTTTCTAATGAATTGGTTTATAGGCAAGGTTAATATTTAACTTATGCACAATTATGTCAGAAGGTATACCTGACATATCTGATGCCGACCATACAAAAATATCGGCATTTAGCTGAAGGAAGGCCATTAACTTGTCCCAAATATCTGGACTTAGCAAAGATCCAACTTAAACACTCTTAGTTAGGTCTTCTACTCTTAGTAGTACTAAGATTAGTTATTTAGCAAGTTCTCCTCTGCTTTCTTCTTCTCGTTGATCTAACCCATCAATAGAAAGAGTTTTCATGAATTTTTTTCTTTTATTATTGTCATGTAGCACAGTCGGGCCAAATATTAATCTCCTCGCATCTCGCCAACTTCAATATTGTTGTTCATCAGGAATCGAACAAGAAGGTGATACGCAGAGACAATTGCCCATAATTTATTTAAACCTAATCGTCTGAGTATGACATTGTAGGCTAAAGTAACTGGACTACTAAAAAAATAATCATTATGGTACTTTATCGATGGTGTTGTCCAGTAGTGATCGATAGAATTATTTCTCCTCCTACTCTGATGGAATCATTAGAAAACCAGACTAAGAGAGTGGTTATACGTCTTAGTCAATCGGTGGTCAATCTCATGTGGAATAAAGCATCATAAAATAAAATATTTGCTAAACTTTCATTATCAATATATACCATTTTTATATTATAATTTGCTATAGTTATTGAAATGACTACAACATCATCATGGGGAATTTGAACTCCTTGAAGATCCTTATCAGAAAAAAAATTAATTGTCCACCCCACTGTCATTTAGAGGGACCTTCTAAAGATTCTGCCCTCTCAATCGGTGCTTCCTCGAAGATCATGTTGATGACTCCTACCGTCGGTTGATTATTATTGACCTCTTCGGACTAAGGCCAAGATTGTTGGTCGACGAGAAGTCAGGCTGGACGCTCATATAGATATTTTCTAAGATAACCCGATGGATGAGGGCTTTTATCTTGTCTTTAAGATGAATGCACTGCTTGGTATTATGACCTTGATCATGATGGAATCGACAATACTTATTTTTGTTGCAGCTCATCGATGGTGTCCTCATTGGATGCGATCATCGGAGATAATTGTCTCCCTCGATCTCCATTAATATCTGCACAAGAGGAGCAAAGAGGAGTATAAGAGTCATAACTGGAGCCAAAATTAGTTGGCTTTGGACTCCGTCGGTGGGGTGAAACTTCCCTGTCAGTTGAAAACCAACTAGGTGTTGTTGAAGCTTCATTCTTTTTCTGTTTCTTTTTCTAACCTTTTCTTTTGGATTGGTGCTAGTCAGAAGCACTCTCGTTCATGCGAATATATTTATACCCATGCTCGAGAAGATCGGCATAAAATCGAGGAAGCCTCTTGTCCAAAAAATATATGAATTTGGAACTTCGAAGCCTCCTCTTTATGGCTGAGATAGCCATGTCATCTTTGAGGTCCTTGACCTCAAGTGTGGTGGCATTGAATCGTGCCATAAAATTTTTGAGTATTTCTCCCTCTTGCTGTTTGAGAGAGAAGAAACTGTCGGATGTTTGTGGCATCCTTCTACTGGTACTGAAGTGAGCCACAAACAACTCTTTAAGTTGCTCAAAGAAGTGGATGCTTTCCGACTGAAGCCCAAAATACTAGGCTTAAGCAACTTTTCGAATTATAGCCGAAAAGTCAAGATATAAGAGGGCATCGGATGTCCTCTAAATCATCATAAGATTTTTATAACTCTCCAAATGATTGACAAGGTTGTTGGAGCCGTTGTAGGGCTCCATCTATGGCATTTTGAATCGAGTTGGGATTGGTTCATTGATCAAAATACGTCGGAAGAAGGATGTAATAGTATGGAGACCAAGGTCATTGAAAGAACCCCGGTTATCTACCCAAAGCTGGATGAATTGATGATCGATTTTTTTTTCTTAATTTGCACTCGTAATCATCAAGCTGCCATTGCTATAAGACTTCAGGGGTGGAAACCTCTCCCGAAGAGCTCGAAGTTGAGTAAGATCTTTTCCTCTTCTTTGCACTATGACAGAGAGAAGGAGAACAGGAAGAAGAATGCCACTGTTGATGGGTGGCATGGTGAGAGTGCAGGGATGGTTGTCGCTTGACACGATGAGAGTATCGAGTAGGTCGTTGCTTTAGGGGCAAAGAAGGAGACCACCATGAAACATGACGACTGCACCTAGATGGGAATGTATGTGGCTCTGGCTCCTCCACCAAAGGTTGCTATTGAAGTTGTTGTTGCCGCGTCTGTTAGAGGTGGTATACTACCTCTATCAAGGTTTTCACCTGCTATATTAAGGCAACAAATTATTGGGCATCTACAGCGATGATCGGATGCGAGGAGCTGAGATTTACCGATGGTGGTGGGAGATCTTCATGGCGGGAAGAGTGCCTGGCGGAATCGATGGAAACATTTTGAGTTCTCATTTTTGGCATGATGGGTGAATTCTACAATCCCCCTATGTAGTGCACCAATTTGTTGTCCCAAAAACTTCGACGAGATGTTCAACTGAGAGCCGAATAAGTTGCACCTTGATTGTGGTAGTGCAGAGACTTACAAAACAAATTCATTGGCCGGGTGTTATCCAGCAGAGAATCCTCCGATGCTTAAGTTAGATGGAGTTTTGGGAACAGATAAACCAAAAAAGAGTTTAAGATGGCTAAAGTAAATTTAGCTTAACTTACTGGATTCCCTGCTTACCTCTCTTTATATAGAGGTGAACATTCAGCTGGAATTTTTCATTCCGCATATTCAAAGAACGTGGGCACAAGTGATTTGGTTATAAGCATCGTGGGACGTGAGAGTTGCTGAATCAGTTGTAGTCAGTTGGCTATATTCGCATCGTGGTAGATAACCGTCTTTCTTTTTCCTTTTTTTGGAGGACAGACTGTAATTACTCTTACTCGGCTACAAACCGAATGAGTTGTCATATAATACTATTCGATGATAGCCCGAATAGCATTGTCTAGTCGACTTTGTTGCAATGTCGGTTATCAGATGACTCTGAGTTAGTTAGTTGTGATCCGTATATCTTCAATATTTGTTGGTGATCGATTATCGCCTTTCTTTGGATAGTCGGGATAGTGCTGAATAGTCCTTGAGTCGTTTGACATCTTAATCAGTCTTCTAAGTGTTTGATTATTTATCCCAACACCATGTATTTGGCATATCCAACTAGACTGATGTACTAGAGTATCAGAAATACTACTAAGCAAGCCTTTTGGTTTCGCCCAGGCTAAATGTAAATAGTAAGTGATTATTCATTTATTTATTCCCAAACTAAGGATACACACACTGCCAAATTTAAAAAAAAAAAAGAAAAAACAAAGAAAGAAAAAGAATCATGATTAATTTGATCAACATAAAAACACAATCTAAATTATTGACATGAAGAAACTCGCCTGTGATCCAAATCTTTCAAACAGTGGATGCCAAAAATCAGAAAGTCGCTTGTACCTCATATCCACACAATGGGAACCGAAAATTAGATTTCAATAACTTAAGGTACAGTGACTTTCGGTAGAAAAGTGACTTTAATATAGAATATCATTTGTTCACCTCTCTGACTGCCTTTACTCCTATTATGCACCAAGATTAAGGATGGCAACAAAATTCAAATCCATGGATACCTAGCCTGATCTAATTAGGTTGAATAGTCAGTGCATTGGTGGGGTTTGGATAAAATCCGAATATTTAACTTTGAATTCGGATCGAAACTAAATAGTTCGATATCCGATCCGAGCCTAATCCAAACTATTTTAATATTTTAAAATATATATAATATTAAATATATTTTATTAATTATCATCTACTAGTTACTAGATCTTAACTTATTTATTCATTCTCCCATTTCTTTCTTTTCTTTATTTCTTTATTATTGAATATCTTGATCTATTAAATTTGTATTGTATTTAGATTTTATTTTAATTAAATATAAAACTAAGGGTTACCAAACTATATATTGTTGAATTTTATTTACTTAAAATTATTTAAATTTTATTTTGATTAAGTATGAAACTAAGTGTTATTAAATTTTATTTATTTTAAAAAAAATATAATTTATAAAATAATGGTATGACTTTAGAATTGATATAAATGAAAAAAATGGTTAATATGACTCAATTAGATTCGGACCGAATAAATCTGAATTATTTGATATTCGATTGAAATGAGTTTGGACAAAAAAAAAAAAAAAAAAAAAAAATTCTAATTCCAATAATGTTTGGTAGTTTAATAGATATTTGAATTTGAATGGTTAGAAATCCATGCCCAATAACCAAGACTTATCATTAGCTGGGTCTTTAACTGATATCCTCAAAGTATCAGTTCTCCGAAATATGTAGCAGAACCACAAATCCCTGAGCATGTCTGTACCGTCTGAATGACTTAGCATGTGCAACTTAGTCAAGCATATTCCAAACCATGATATTCTCAGTGCAACGTGACAGATATTAGTTTCAACTGTCTAAATATGTAACTGAACCACCGAGAACCACAATCCTTTAGCATGTCTGTCACCAAGAAATTGCCATATTATGCTGAATGACTTTGCAAAGGTGATTTTAGTCTGTTCGATCAGTCAAGAGTACTTCAAACCACAATATTTTCAGAGCAAGGTGACAAGTATTTTATACGTCCTGTCACCCAAAAAATTGAGAATAATATACTGTGATCTCAGTTTGACATTCTGAAGTTGTTCTGGGGATCAAGCCATCCATCAAAATTAAATTGTAACTTTATTAAGCAATTGATGCCTGAAAACCCTAATCAATTAAGAATAACAGGTAGGACCTCATTATAAATTAAGCAGCTCTGGATTTGCTGAAAAGTTTGGCTTGGTTGAGGTAAAATCTGATCCATGATTTGATTTATTAGCAGCATCTCACAAAATCCTAAACAAGATAGTTTGACTAATGCAATTGCATGTATGCTAGCATCCGTCACCTGTTTACAAAAGAGATTGCCTTTACAGTCCAAAAGAAACACCAATGCTGCAAACCCAGATATCTGAATTATTAAAAATCCTCAAAAGGTGACAAATGTTCGTAAAACAATAAGAAAGGAAAGGACGGTATGGCTAGGTATCTCTCCTCCCCTGATAGAAAACCATTAACACGGTTTCCATACAAGAACCGTGCATAAAAGATCAAAAAGATGAACCCAATAACATGGTTCCTATCCTAATAACAGAATGAGCCAGACATTCAAATTCAAGAAATAGAAAAGGTTCACAGCTTGGAACCCTTACCAGACATTTCAATATCTTGGTCCGCATCTTCGGAATCACCATCTTTTAAGAGAAGTTCAGCATCGCCATCCTCGACCCCACCATCTGCCTGTTTAGATGCTGCAGTTTCGCGCTCGGATGAAGGCCCTGGCTTATTGGTAACTGATTGTTGATAAAGAACTCCCCCCACAAGAGTTGAAAGCAAGCAAACCAGACCAAATGAGCTTGCATGCTTATCCCAGATCATCACATTGATAGCAACAGTAAGAAACTTGTTGACAACACCGGTCACCGTAAATGCCGTGGCTGAGATTGCTTTCCTCGCCGCAAAGCCAAAGAAACTGATGAGCAATCCAAAGAGACATGACAAAGTCACTGCAACAAACGCATCCAACCTCAACCAACCCCCAGAACTCGACCCAACAGCGGTGAAAACATCCGCATACTCCCCTGTCACGACCCAAAACACCGGGGCCATCAACAAGGAGAGGAAATTGTTGTAGAGAACAAATCCCCATGTATTGAGTCCAAGGTTGGTCACCATGTGCTTTATGTAAACCATTTCTGTAGTGATGGCAACCAAATAAGCAACGGCCCATGAGTATGCAGTGAAGGTGAATGCCGAATCAGTGATCACATACGCAACTGCACCGCTCAATATAATGACAAGAGATAAGAACGTGAGTTTCGAAGGACAAGGCTGCTTTCTGAAGACAGTATCAGCAATAGCAACCAGGAGCGGAGTTAGGGATCGGAAAACTATAAATGTATCAACATTGGCATGGCGAAGGAGATTGGTGTTGGTGAAGATGGCGAGATAAAAGACGGTGGCTGCAGGCAAGAATTTTTTGGCATTCTCGAGGGTGAAAGGATCATGGTGTAAAAATTCAAACTTTCCAAGAACCCAGACAACGAGAGCAGAAGTCAAGTACTGCAGCGCAGTTAAGAGGCCGGGGTAACTGAACTTTGTAATGGCATATTTGTTTATAATGGCGAGCAAGCTCGAACAGAGAGCATATCCTAGGACAAGGCCCGCGGTGGTGGTGTACTGCTTCGAAGCATCCAAGTTGATGACAGCCATGACCGCCAAACTATCTCCACCTACCTACTTCGCGGGCTTAATTTGATGCAGAAAGGGGAGAACTTTTCGAAACGCCGGTGCACTAATTCAGCAGCAACAACAAAAAAAGTTACGAGAATACGTTTAGCCGGCAAGAAATGAACCATATATATTAGCTACTAAGAGCCATCAAAATCAATCGGAATGTCAATGACCAGAATCAAATCCACATCAAGAAGCCGTAACTTTGATTCCCGTTCGAGAACTATTGGAGTCGGAATTCAAAAACAATTACCTCCGATTCGCGCACCCCAAATTGATACGCCCCAAGTTCTGCTGATTTTGCTAGTGCAATCGAGCGGTCTCTCTTTGAAAACCTAATACATTTAGCCAGAAATCCAACAATTTTCAGAGAGAGACATACGTAAATATGCCAGATCCAAACCCTAGAATACTAGCAGCGAAAGGGAAAACCAGAACACGAGAGGAAAACCTAATCTCCAACTCCGAAAATGGGCTGTCTATCGTCCCCCACGGTGCGGTGCACAGAACCGTCTCTCTAAGCTTCTTCTATATTTCAATCCGAGCCGGTTGAAGTGATCGATGGCGGAAGGGGGGAAGAGGCAAACTCAAAACGCTGACTTTGCCCTCGTGACATATGGTGCTGCAAAAGTCTTTTGAGTCGTAAAGAGCAGGAGCTCTGTGTCTGCACCAAATTGAGCCAATTGACACGGCACCTTCCGATAAAGAATAATAACGTACGAAGTCTTCTGCGCCGCTAATCCGGCGAAAGTTTTCCCAGAGATTCTAATTGGCCGGTAAGTAGGATCTTGGATCTCGGGGCATGTGGAAGAAAACTTAGAGCGGCAGGAAGCTTCTTCCAAAGAAATAGTGATAAAATTGCGGGCTAAATTTTGGTATCATCGATGCCTCCACGTTCTCACGTCGGCGGTCTAAATTTTGGCATCAAAGCATTAAACCGCAGGCAAGTCACGAGCTCGAGGTTTGAGTGCAATTCACGGAACCGGTGGTCCGGTACACGATAAAATACCGATCATCTTATGACTCGTTGCAGCGGCACTTTGGTGCGTTTAGGTACCGAGGTCTGGCCTTGAAGCACTTTATATTAAAAAATAGTTTTTTATGTTTCGTCCGTAGCCTTAGCACGGGTGATGGCAGGAGTGATCGACTGCCTTAAGGTATAAAAATTTTAAGACCTGTTAAGCAATCTGAAGAACTAATTGATAATAATCGAGGGCTCAATTTGTCGGGAAAAAAAAAATGATGACATACGAAGCATTAATTGGATTGGTGGATGCAACGGAGTTTGTACATCGCTGTTAATAAAATAATAATAAAAAAAATGGTTCAAGATAATGATGATAGATCCTGTTGCTTTTGGATCTCTTGGTTTGAGATCGACCGACGAAGATGAAGAAGCTCGGCTATCAAAAAATATGAGATCGAGAATGAATTTTCACTGGAGCTTCGTTCGTTTACTTACAATAAAGTCTTCATCGGAGAGTTCTCCGATGAAAATCCTCCGATGCTCGAGTTAGAAGATTAAAGAATAATAAAGAGAGAAAGCGTCGAATTGAATGGCATATCTAAATGGCTCCAAAGCTCTTTCATTTATAGAGAAAGAATTGAAGTCATATCCATTTCGAATTCTAACGGCTTTCCAAGTTTGTTGCCTTGGATTGATTCAGAAGATTTTTTTCCTTCTTAAAAGATGGGATTGTGAAAGATTTTTCTTTTATCCAAATTTTTCAATTTAAAAAGAATGCAGTTTCAATAAGAACGGTTATAGGTCGGCCATTGATGAGTTATAATAGGTCATCCTATTCATGTAGCTTGGCGGCCGATCTGAATCTGATGAGGACGAGGTATGAAGATCTACATCATTTTGCTAGAAAATGATTTTCAGTAGATCGAGCGAAATTATAGGTCGATTTAGACCGATCTATAGCTAACCATGGGCGAAATATCGTGTCATTTCACTCAGACGATCAATTAGAATAGGTCGGCAGTCGATCCTAAATAGATCAAGATCGTATCAGTCTCATTTCATAATAGATCCAAAAATAAATTTGATTGGGATGATAAGCTAGAGCATTCCGCTATAAGTAGAAGGGTCCGACGACTGGGTCCATGGTTGCTGCTCCACATGCCAATGACGCATGGCTGGATGGAGATTTACCTACCATTATAGGCCAAGCCAATGATAACTTCAGTAGCATAGGAGGCATCTAATATATATATATATATATATATATATATATATATATATATATATATATATATATAATTTATATATAAATTAATTTTTTATATGTCATGTATCTTTTCTAGCAATATTTCAAATATTAAAATCAAATCTCAAATAATTAAAAATTATATTAAATTTTATTTATATAAATTAAATTATATTATTAAAGTATGATATTATTATATTTTTATAATTAATATTTATATTATATATATAATTAAAAATTTAAATAGATATTATTTAATTATTTATAAATAATTTTTAAAAAATAATAAATTTTATAATCCATACGTAACATGAGGTTCAAAACTAGTTATCTCCTAAATCGATGATGGCTATGATAGAGTGGGACGCATTTTCTATTTGAGCATTGACTATTGAGATACCCAGTATTTGAGCTCCACGTAGAGTGACTACTTGGAATCTAACCAACACTTTGTTGAAGTCAAACGCATCTGCCCAACCCTTTGTCTCCACTCCCCTTTGATATTACGGAGCTTCCTCTGCTTTTTATAAAATGCATATTTTTAAAATAATATATACACATATACATCTTTAATCTAAAACGGTCATTAGAAAATACAATATGAGAACGGCTTTTGCTGTGGTGCTCCAATAGATTCATCATTTCAACTTAAAAAAAAAATTGACCTTCTGGTAGAGAAACTGCACTCATCATTCGTCACTGGTACCTACTTGTAGCCGGTCACGATTAAAACATGTGCACGTAATTTTTCTAAAATTCACGATTCATCTACAGTGAAAAGCAACAATTGATGCGGTAAAATTTTTAAAATTTAAAAATATTTTTAATATTTTTTTTTTATCAATCCCTGATTTGTTCGTAATGGAGTTGATATTTCTCATCTCCAATTGCCAAAAAAAGAAATAGCAAAATGAGAGAGGCAACATAGAGAGATGGTGGATAGTAGAAAAGATGGTATGATGGATACGGATATGAATATGGAGAAAGGACAGCAAGAGGAGGAGAGCTGGTGTTGGCCGACATAGAGAGGCAGCTATGAGGAGAGCACGAAAAAATGGCAAGTATGGAGAGGGCATGTGGAGGTGGTCGATATAGAGAGATGCCGATATGAAGCGGCAACGGATGAAGAAAGAGGATCGGCATGAAGAGCTAGCCAATGCGAAGAGATGGCCATGGAGAGGGCATAGAAAGTGGCTGGCACAAGGGAGTGTAAGAAGGTGGTTGACGTGAAGAAGCCATGAAGTGATGGCTAACATGGAGAGGCAGCTAGTGCAAGAAGGTGATGGGTAGACGGCAAAGGAATAGAAATATCTATTTATGAGTTCAATTATTTTTTTAAAAAAATAAAATAAATCAAATTAATTAGTTTGGTAATCAGTTGTATTATGGAATGGGGTTGATATGGCCTCGGCTTATTTAGGATCGATCGCCAACCTACCCCAATAGATCATCTGAGCAGAACAATACGATACTTCGTCCACGATTAGCTGTAGGTTAGCTTAAGCCGACCTACAATTCTGGCCGACCTACTAAAGATCGTCTTCTGGCAAAATGAGGTAGGCCTTCATACCTCATCCTCGTTGGATTCAGATCGACCGTCGAGTTACGTGAATAGGCTCATAGCTCATCAATGACTGACCTACAACCATTCCTGCTGAAACTGCATCCTCTTCGAATCGAAAAACTTGGATAAAGAGGAATCTTTAGCAATCCCATCTCCAAAGAAGGAAAGAAATCTTTCGAATCAATCCAAGGCGACTAACTCGGAAAGCCGTTAGAGTCTGAAATGGATACGACTCCAACTCCTCCCCTATAAATAAAGGGGCTCCGGGACCCTCTAGGTAGGCCGTTCAATTCGATGTTTTCTCTTCTCATTGTTCTCCAATCTCCTAACTTGAGCGTTGAAGGGTCTTCACCGGAGAATACTCCGATGGAGACTTTATTGCAGATGAATGGGTGAAGCTCCAGCCAAGTTCGTCCTCAGTCTCATATTCCTCGGTGGCCGAGCTCCTCCATCCTCGTCGGTCGACCTCAAGTCGGAAGATCCAGGAGCAACAATTGACGCTAGAAGGAGGACCTCGATTATTTTTGAGGTTTAATTTTGAGAAAAAAAAGTACGACATTGGATATCATGAAAATACGAAGGGGAACATTAAATGCATCCCAGCATTCTAGTGGTCGAAAGATCTATAATGCTTAACAGATTAACACATCTCCACCACTAATCTAGGAGAACTCACCAATGGCACCGGCGGTCTTACAGGAATAGTATGACACCTATTTCATCAGGTGCAGACACTATTAGCCACCGTAAGAAAAATACAGCAGGCCAACGAGCACCGTTCGATCGAAGAAGATTCAGGTCTGATCCGGATAAGATTGAAGGAACAACGCCCCCGTAGCCCTAGGATGGAGGTCAGTCGTCATAGTCGATCTACTGGTCCTTCCCATCGAAGATCTGAGCGCTCGCCAACACCAATTTCAAGAAGAGGCTCCACTCCAAGCCATGAGACTCCTAAACATCGAGCCACTCATGAGGATGACATGGAGAAAAAGCTCAAAGAGATGCAACGGCAGCTGGATGTGTTGTAGGAGCCGAGGCAGCAAGGGAAGGATTTGGGGTTTAATGTCGATCCCCCATTCACTCAGAAGATTATGGTAAACCCTTGCCACGTCGGTTTAAGATTCCTCAGATGGAGCTTTATGATGGAATGGCTGATCCCATAGATCATCTAGATAGTTTTCGAACTCTTATGCATCTGTAAAGGGCTACCGATGCGATACTGTGTCGAGCTTTTTCTTCAACTTTGAGAAAGGTGGCTCGACACTGGTATTCGAACCTAAAATTCAACTCCATAGATTTCTTCTACCAGTTGAGCCATTTGTTCGTTGCCCACCTCATAAGCAATTATTGGCAACGTCGCAACTTTGACTTCCTCATGAGCATCAAGCAACGGAAGAATAAGCCCATTCGAGAGTATATCAATTGCTTCAATGGAGCCACTTTGGAGGTCCAAAATTTAGATCCGATTCAAGGCCAGTCTCCTCCAAAATGATCTTTTGTTCTTCCTCAACTTGGACTATCCGAAGAATTTTGCTGAGATGTTAGAAGGAGCGGAGAAGTATGCCTAGACCGAAGAGGCTTGGGACCAGCAAGAAAGTAGCTGAGATGGTAGGTCGGGCCCGTCCCAAAAATAGAAGAAGAAAAAAGATCATAGACGGATGCAGCACCATCGAGAGGATCCACGATTTCATTAATTGTGCACCCCACCTTGGGGTAGCCGACCAGCATCTCCAAAGCCGTAAGACCGATTTAGAACTCCACCTCGGAGGTTCAATTACCACATCCCCCTCAACGCACCCCGGGCTCAGATTCTGATGAAGATCGAGCATCGAGAAGATATACCTCGACCCAAGAAAATGATAATCCCTGCTCGAATAAGAAACCCGAGGAAGTATTACCGATATCATCATGATCATGGACATGATACCGAGGAGTGTTGGCAGCTCAAAGAGAAAATAGAGGTACTAATCAGGCAAGGACGACTTCGGCACTATGTAGATGAACGGCGAATCCCGACGAATCCAAGTCGTGACCAACCTTGGCAGGATGAACCGCGCGGAGAGCAGTCGGCTATGGGAGAAATCAAAGTAATTGCTGGAGGAAACCTCGATGGAAATACTTCAGATCGGGATTGACCAGGAGAGGGATCGAGGAAGAGGAAGGCAGATGGTGAAATTACTTTCACTGATGAAGATCTAGAAGAAATAAGTCAGCCCCATGATGATTCTGTAGTCATTTTCTTGAATATTACTAATTATGATGTACATCGGATCCTTGTTAATAATGAAAGCTCGATAGATGTTTTATTTTATGATGTCTTTGTTTGGATGAACTTAAGTCCTGAACTACTGGCGAAGAGGAATGTACCTCTGGTCGGATTTTCTGGCACTACGGTTCTAGTGGAAGGGACTATCTTACTAATGACAAAAGTTGGACGAGCTTCGAAGCAGGCGATTATCGACATAACTTATTTTGTTGTGAATAGTCTCTCCGCCTACAATATCATCTTAGATTGGCCAGGCCTAAATATCCTTCAGGCCATAGTATCGACCTATCACCTGAAGGTCAAATTCATGACTCCACATGAAATTGACGAGCTTAGGAGAAATCAGTCGATCGCAAAAAAATATTACATGGCTACCTTGCATGGAGTGGTGGCTGAAGAGCAACCCATGAATGAGTTAGACGTCCGAGATGAACAAACTGAACAAAGAGGCTATCCGGTAGAAGAATTGATCTCTGTACTGATTAAGGATGATCCGAACAAGATTGTGAAGGTTAGCTCAAGCTTATGTGAAGAAGATCGACAGCACCTCATCACATTTCTATGAGATAATGCCGATGTGTTTGCTTGGTCAGCTTCGGATATGCCCGGCATCAATATGCAAATCATGGTACATTGACTCAATGTAGACCTGAATCATCGTCCGATCAGGCAGAAAAAGTGGAGCTTCGCCCCTAAACGTCAGAGGGCGATACAAGAAGAAGTTGATAAGCTCTTGAAGGTCGGCTTCATTTGAGAAGTTTATTATCCAGAGTGGTTAGCTAACATCGTCCTCGTCAAAAAGGCCAGTGGAAAATGGCGCACGTGTATTGATTATATGGATCTCAATAGAGCATGCCCAAAGGATAGCTATCCTCTGTCGCATATAGACTAACTGGTGGATGCGACCTCGAGACATCAGCTCTTATCATTCATGGATGTTTTCTCAAGATACAACCAAATTCGAATGGCATCCGAGGATGAAGAAAAAACTTCCTTCATGACTAACCAAGACTTTTTTTGCTACATGGTCATGCCGTTTGGCTTGAAGAATGCTGGAGCGACCTATCAAAGACTTATGAACAAGCTTTTCAAAGAGCAGATTGGAAGAAATATGAAAGTGTACGTGGACGACATGTTCGTCAAAAGTAGGACAGTCGAATACCATATTACCGATCCAGAAGAAGTCTTTTTTATACTACGGCATTTCTAGATGATGCTTAATCCAAATAAATGTGCCTTTGGTGTCACATCCGAAAATTTTTTTGGGTTCATAGTGTCACAACGTGAGATTGAGGCCAATCTGAAGAAGATTCAAGCTCTTCAAGAGATGAAGCCTTCAAGGACGATCAAAGAAGTACCGCGACTCATAGGAAGGATCGCAGTCTTAAATAGATTCCTATCAAGATCGGCAGAAAAGAGCCTCCCATTCTTTAAAGCCCTTAAGCAACCGAAAGACTTTCAATGAATAGATGAATGCCAGATAGCCTTCGACGAACTAAAGAAATACCTCAACTCTCCCCCTTTGTTAAGCAAGCCAGAGCCTGAGGAGGTATTGTACTTGTATCTAACTATTTCTTCTTCGGCAATTAGTTCTGTTCTGATCCAACAGGAGGCCAAGGTGTAGAAGTCGATCTATTACGTGAGCCAGGTACTTCACGATGCTGAGATCAGGTATACGAGACTGAAAAAGATCGTCTATGCTCTCTTGATATCTGCAAAAAATTATGCCTATATTTTCAAGTGCACACCATCGCAATCCTTACAGACCAATCCATTAGATTGATATTGTACCGATCAGATACTTTCGGATGGCTGGACAAATGGGCTATCAAGCTAGACGAATTTGATATCAAATATTTACCGAGGTCGTCCATTAAAGCTTAGGCATTGGTGGATTTCATTCTGGAATATACCATTCTAGATGAGAAATCTAGTCACGTTGGAACCTTTTCAACTGATGAATGTTGGATCCTGCATGTTGATGGATCTTTGAATGCCACGGGCTCCGGAGTTGGCCTGATCTTAACCAGCCTGGAAGGAGTAGTAGCGGAATATGCTCTACGCTTCGACTTTTTGACTTTCAATAATGAAGCCGAGTATGAGGCATTGATAGCGAAACTTAGAATAGCAAAAGAAATGGGAGTTCGGCATCTCAGAGTATATAGTGATTCGCAGTTGATGATTGCTTAGGTTCAGAGAGAATATGAAGTTCAAAAGCCGAATATGATAAAGTATCTACAGAAGGTTAGAGACTTGGCTTCTAGCTTTTTAGCGATGGATGTTCAGCAGATACTAAGGATGGAGAATGTGTGAGCTGACCTCCTTTCTAAACTAGCAACCCATGGAGCGGTGACCTAAAAAGAAGCTCATATATGGAAGTCCTTGAGAAGCCGAGTATTAAGGAGGTCCCAATAATGCAAGCTGATCCAGAATTGAACTGGATAGATCATATTCTCCATTATTTGCGAGATGGGATTTTGCCTACGGACCGAGACGAGGCAAAAAGATTGAGACACCTCGCTCCATAATACGTTGTTTATGAAGAAAAGTTGTATAAGAGGTCCTTCACCCTACCTCTACTCAGATGCCTCCATCCTTCGGAAGTCGATTATGTCCTACGAAAAATTCATGAAGAAATCTACAGTAATCATCTAGGGGGGCAAGGCTCTATCCCATAAAATATTACGGTAGGGATATTTTTGGCCAACCATGTAAAGAGATGTGACTGAACTGATGAGCAAATGTGACCAATGCCAAAGGATCTCAAACATTCAGCGCCGACCATCGACCCTATTGGTCCCGATCACGATCCCTTGGCCCTTTACTCAATGGAGAATGGATATCCTCAAACCATTTTCCATCGCTGTGGCACAGAAGAAATTTTTGATCGTCGTGATTAACTATTTTACTAAATGGGTGGAAGCAGAGAAATTGCTTAGGTAAAATTCGAAACTCTAAAGTTAAAAGGTATTTAAAACTAAATTCTTTCTTTACTCGAGGACGAGCAAAGCTTAAGTTGGGGGGTGTGATAAGTATAATAAATTCATCAATAAAAGTATTAATTTATTAATTAATTTATATTAATTTTTAAGAATTAATAATCAATTTATATATAATTTTTGAAAAATTCATATTTTTATTAATTAAAAAATTAATTAAAAAATAATAAAAAATAATAAAAATTAAAAAATAAAATTTTATTATCAATAGAAAGAGCTCATTTTTTTGATCACAACGAAATAAATTTTCAAGTAAAACGGAGCTAAAATGGAAAAGATATGAATTTTTGAAAGATATAAAATAAATAAAAATTAAATAAAAAAAAAGAAAATGGCTCAGCCGGCTCCGTAAGCCGAGCCACCAAGCCAAGCCAAGCCATCAAGCCGACTCAGCCGTTGAAGCCATCAGCCGGTCCACGATCCTAGGCGTGGACCGCCAGCTCAGCAAATTCCGGCGAATCAGAGATTGCCACGTGGTGGACCTAGACCCCTTAAGGGTCTACAGAAATTTATCGCGGCTCACAAGGGTAATTTAGTCTTTTCGTCCGACAACAGCGGCGCTGATTGGTTGCGGTGTGCGGTGCGGCCGGTCCACGCGGTCCATGGGAACAGTTATTGCGCGATCGGACGGATGTGGTTGTTTGCGGTCAGGATCGGACGGCTGTGGTTGCTTCCGAATTTTATTCAGATACAAACATCACGCGGATCACCATCGGACGGCAGCGCTCGATCCAGGCGATGATCCGACGGTCCAGAATGCTGCCGGCAGTGATCAAGACTCCCGAAGCACGATTTGCGGCCAGATTTCCTCGATCAAGCGCGATCCAACGGCCAGAATTTAATCCGACCCGATCTGAGCTTATCTGCATCCGATTTTGATGATTTTTGGACCGTTGGATTCCTATTGAATGGCTGGATTTTATCAGATTTATCAGAGTCATATCAGAGCTATTTTGATTCAAATTTTATCCAAATTTCTTTGTATTTTTGATGATTACAAAGGCTATTAGTCCCATATTGCCTTTAGAAAAAATATCCAGCCCTCCTAGCTCTATAAAAAGGACCCCAGGCCATCAAGAAATTCAATATCTCCGATCAAGGTGAAGCTTTGGTACAGGGCGAAGCCAGGCTATGGGTTAAAGGCTGCTTCGAAGCAACGGGTGCCGAGAAGAAGAGCCGAGCTTCTACACCATCTTTCTGCCAATGCCGATCCAAGATCAGAGATCAGGCTATTTTATTTTCTTTTTTTTTAAATTTTATGTATTTAAATTCTAAAATTTTAATTAATAAAAATTTTATTTTTGCATTTTAATTTCTTGCTTTTTATTTTTATTGTAATTTAATTTCTGCACTTTAATTATTATTTCTATTGCAAGTAGATGCTAAGATCTAACTAGTAGATCTTAGTACCAAGTTTAAATTCCTGCATCTTTTAATTTTCGCTTTTTTTTATTTTCCGACTTCACTTTTGATCCCAAAACTCTTCTCTTTTCTTTTTTCTTTTATAAAATCAAAGATTTCAAATCTAAAAACACTACCTTCCCTGTGGAATCGACCCGACTCACTGCTATCTACTAATTTTTAATTATTTTAAGAAGTCGGATTAAACTGATAAACACGGTGTCTTAACGACAACATCGCGTCCCTATCAAACCATAATAATCAAATGGCTAATATGAATCTAATAGTCCAAAAATTAGATAAAGTTGACCTTCTTGCTCAGAAAATAGATCAACTCCTAACCCTAGGTCAACAATCTCC
>QRFJ01000137.1:910689-959130 GCA_006176705.1 Cocos nucifera | reverse complement strand
TCACGATGCTGAGATCAGGTATACGAGACTGAAAAAGATCGTCTATGCTCTCTTGATATCTGCAAAAAATTATGCCTATATTTTCAAGTGCACACCATCGCAATCCTTACAGACCAATCCATTAGATTGATATTGTACCGATCAGATACTTTCGGATGGCTGGACAAATGGGCTATCAAGCTAGACGAATTTGATATCAAATATTTACCGAGGTCGTCCATTAAAGCTTAGGCATTGGTGGATTTCATTCTGGAATATACCATTCTAGATGAGAAATCTAGTCACGTTGGAACCTTTTCAACTGATGAATGTTGGATCCTGCATGTTGATGGATCTTTGAATGCCACGGGCTCCGGAGTTGGCCTGATCTTAACCAGCCTGGAAGGAGTAGTAGCGGAATATGCTCTACGCTTCGACTTTTTGACTTTCAATAATGAAGCCGAGTATGAGGCATTGATAGCGAAACTTAGAATAGCAAAAGAAATGGGAGTTCGGCATCTCAGAGTATATAGTGATTCGCAGTTGATGATTGCTTAGGTTCAGAGAGAATATGAAGTTCAAAAGCCGAATATGATAAAGTATCTACAGAAGGTTAGAGACTTGGCTTCTAGCTTTTTAGCGATGGATGTTCAGCAGATACTAAGGATGGAGAATGTGTGAGCTGACCTCCTTTCTAAACTAGCAACCCATGGAGCGGTGACCTAAAAAGAAGCTCATATATGGAAGTCCTTGAGAAGCCGAGTATTAAGGAGGTCCCAATAATGCAAGCTGATCCAGAATTGAACTGGATAGATCATATTCTCCATTATTTGCGAGATGGGATTTTGCCTACGGACCGAGACGAGGCAAAAAGATTGAGACACCTCGCTCCATAATACGTTGTTTATGAAGAAAAGTTGTATAAGAGGTCCTTCACCCTACCTCTACTCAGATGCCTCCATCCTTCGGAAGTCGATTATGTCCTACGAAAAATTCATGAAGAAATCTACAGTAATCATCTAGGGGGGCAAGGCTCTATCCCATAAAATATTACGGTAGGGATATTTTTGGCCAACCATGTAAAGAGATGTGACTGAACTGATGAGCAAATGTGACCAATGCCAAAGGATCTCAAACATTCAGCGCCGACCATCGACCCTATTGGTCCCGATCACGATCCCTTGGCCCTTTACTCAATGGAGAATGGATATCCTCAAACCATTTTCCATCGCTGTGGCACAGAAGAAATTTTTGATCGTCGTGATTAACTATTTTACTAAATGGGTGGAAGCAGAGGTAGTGGATATGATTATCGAAGTCAGAGTTTAAAATTTTGTCTGAAAGTTTATTATATATCGATATGATTTATCCCACGCCATCATAATCGATAATGGACGATAATTCAATAACCCGAGATTTATAGGGATCTATAATGACTACGGGATTTCTCACAGATTGACATCGGTAGGTCATCCATAGACTAATGGCAAGGCCGAGGTGACGAACAGGACGTTATTGTAGGGATTAAAAGCTCGCATAAGCCAGGCAAAAGGATCGTGGGTCGAAGAGTTGTACAATATCCTTTGGGCGTATCACACGACGCAACGTATCCCAACTGGAGATACACCTTTCATGTTGACCTTTGGTACGAAGATTGTGATACTCGTAGAGATGGGGTTATCCATGCTCTGAGTAGAGGAGTTCGATGAAGATAGCAATTTCTTCGGGATGAGGGTGAATCTGGATCTGCTAGAAGAAATTTGAAAATGAGCTCGAGTTCGGATGGCCAACTATCAATAGAGGATTATCCGATACTATAATTATCGAGTAAAGAGCAAATCTTTTCTAGCAGGACAATTAGTTCTTCTTCGAGCTGAGATTTTTCGTCCATCCGAACGATCAAAGTTATCACCGAACTGGGAAGGTCCTTTTCATGTGGCTGAAGTAGTCCAATCGAAAACTTATCATCTCTGTTGACTGGATGGAACTTCGATCCTAAGGATCTGGAACACCGACTATCTTCGGAGATATTATCCTTAGAATGTAATTTTCACCTTGAATTTTTATTTGATAATGAATAATAACTTTTCGTAGGTTTTAGTTTTGCCAATGCGCGCTCTTCAGCCATGACCGAGGAGCAGAACGCGTCTCTATCAAATTTTGTCAATGCGTGCTCCTCGACCACGGCCGAGCCAACACGTGCTCCTCGACCATGATCGAGGAGCGGAATGCGTCTTCATCGAATTTCACCAACGCGCACTCCTCAGCTATGATCGAGAAGTAGAATGCATCTGCATCGGATTTTGTCAATGCACGCTCTTCGATCATGATCGAGGAGTGGAACGCATCTTCACCAAATTTTGCCAACGCACGCTCCTCGACCACGATCGAGGAGCAAAACGCGTCTCCATTGAATTTTGCCAACACGCATTTCTCGACTACGATCGAGCAGTGGAGTGCATCTCCATCGAATTTCGCCAATGCATGCTCCTCGACCACGATCGAGGAGCGGAACACGTCTCCACCAAATTTTGTCAACGTGCACTCCTCGACCACGATCGAAGAGCGGAACGCATCTTCATCGAATTTTGCCAATGCATGCTCCTCAGCCATGGTCGAGGAGCGAAATGTGTCTCACCAAATTTAGCCATCGCATGCTCCTTAGCTACGATCGAGGAACGGAATGCGTCTCCATCAGATTTCGCCAATGCGTGTTCCTCAGCCACAGTCGAGAAGCGGAACGCGTCTCCATCAAATTTTGCCAACGCGCACTCCTCGACCATGGCCAAGGAGCGGAATGTATCTCCATCAAGTTTCATCAATGCACGCTCCTCGACCATGGCCGAGGAGTGGAATGCGTCTCCATCGGATTTCGCCAATGTGCGCTCCTCTACCACGATCGAGGAGCGGAATGCATCTCACCAAATTTTGCCAACGCGGGCTCCTCAACCACGGTCGAGGAGCGGAACGTGTCTCCATTAAGTTTTGCCAATGCATGCTCCTCGACCACAACCGAGGAGTGGAATACATCTCCGATAAGTTTTGCCAACACGTGCTCCTCGGCCACGATCAAGGAGCGGAATGCATCCCCATCGGAGTCCGTCAACGTGCGCTCCTCGACCATGGCTGAGGAACAGAATATGACTCATGAAGTTTATGAAAATATGCTTCTCGACTATGGTTGAGGATCGTAACGCACCAGCATGAATCGTTCGTCACTTTTCAATCATGCCGTCCAAAGTCTACGCTAACCTACGTCTTGAAAAAGAAAAATCTGACGAAGAACATACGAACTCAATAACAAAAGCAAAAGAAGGCTTTATATTAAAATTTAGTGTTTACAAGTGATGGTCGGCCCATATAAAAATACCTCGACAAAGATCAGGGGCAAACAAAAAAGGCCGACCTAAAAAAGAGAAGAAAAAGAAAAAAGATCGGACATGCCCGATCAAAATGGTACACTAAGTTCCATCCAGAGCTCCAGATTTGCCGACCTCCACTTGGTCTGACAGGATGATAATGGCCGGGGGTGGTACCAATGCTGCATTCTCGATAGCCAGGTCATTGTGTGCAGGGCTGAAGACATCTTCTATCTGAATCTTTCGACCCTCAGCTTCCTCGGCCTCCTCATCGTCCGACTCCAAGAGGTTCAAGTTCAGATCGGGAAAGATCCTCCGGACCTTCTCTTTTAGGTCTATGTCCCCTTGTAGGTAAGAGAGCGATGCAAAATTCGCCTTGATGTTGTGGAATTCTTTCGAGGCACGGAAGACCTCGACCGCCTCTATCCTAGCGGCCTCCGCTCGTGCCTTCCCGACCTTCCTCTCTTCCAGCACTCGAGCTTCAGTCTTGGTCAGCTCAGACTCCAGCTGCTTCACCCTCTTCCTGAGGGACCTGGTCTAATCCTTGGCATTCAGCCGAGATAACTGAGTATCATCCATCCTTCGATTGGCATGGCGACTTTCTCCTCATCTTTCTTAAAGAGGTGCTGAACCACTCTAATTACCTCGGTAAAATGGTCCACATGATGGATGAGCTAAAAAAAAAGAGAGAAGAGAAAAAAGAAAAAGCTGAGTCGAGGAGTGAATGGAAGACCTAAGATAAAAATCAGTAAAAAGCGAATACGTATCCGAAGGAGAGAATCGTAGGAGTCCTGGATGCGAAAGGCACCCCCGGCCTTCTCGAAGGTTTGGACGTCGGTCGGTAAGATGATCGACTTCAACAATGAACGGGCGACTCGGTAGTCACCGAGGCTTTTTCTTTTATCCTCGGTATCCAAGAGAACTTCCACCAAAGAGATACTCTCTGGAACATCGGATCCACGGTTGGACATCCGGATGGAGATCTTCGGCCCACCTGAGCTTCTTTTGAAAGAGGATGTAGAAGGTCGGAGGACGGACTCTCCTGGAGCTACGGAGTGAAGCAGCATCACAGCCTTCACCGACGCCTTCTCCTTCCTCGGGGCATTGGCCGCTCTCGAGGAACCTCCTGCCATGGGCTATGCCAGAACAGCCTCGGTCCGAGTGCGTTTGGGGGCTATGGCTGCGCTGGTCTTCCTCTTCTTTGCCATCCGACGAAGAGTTTCAAGGTCGGACGGGTTCATCGCTGAACAAAAAAATACAAGACTCGGTCAATAATAATGACAAGGAAAGAAAAGACGACCCAAACGAAATCGCATGAGAATACTTACTCCTTGGATCAGTTGGAATCAGTCCGACCTTAAATAAATTCTCCTCGATAAGAAATCTGGACAGCGAGAGAGGAGCAAGACTAAAGATTTGACTCAAGATCTTCTCCTCGACTTTGAATAGTATTGGAGGTCTGACAGTCGACCTATGAGGTTGCCCCCATGATGTGCTAAAATCCCATGGTTGCTCAATCGATACAAAAAAGAAGTGCTCCTTCCAGTTATACACCGAGGAAGGAGCACCTCGAAAAAGGCGGTATTCTCTCCGAGGAGAAGCGTATCACCATCCGACCTCCATCGGATGCTCCTTTAAAGTGAAGCAGGCTCGGAGAAGATGGAAGGTAGGCTCGATCCCGAGAAGGAGGTAGTGGGTGAAGAAGCCTAAAATCGATCATCAGGAGTTTGGTACCAAACAACAAAAGCTAATTCTATACAGGTTCAGAAGTTCGATAATTAAAAAATAAAATGACAACCTAAGGCCAAACTTTAGTGATTCCTCGTAAATACTGATCTGTCTAGGTCGAGGAAGAGCTATATGCTCCCCAGGACCGACGACCTCTTACTTGAAATCACCGAGGATATGGTACCTCATCCTAATGACTTCCAGATCCTTCGAAGTGAGGATGGAATCCATTCTAAAAGGGCCATAGTCCGAAACTTCACGTTCCTCAGATTGGCCTGGAGAACCAACTACCCCGGAACCATGGTCCTCGCCAGAAGGGTTATCCAAGCTCCAAGAAGATCAGGACATACTAGATTGACTCATGAGTATGGAGGAGACTGACCTAAAGGACGAGGAGGTCGAACAACAAGGGAAGTTAGGACGGGATCGACGGTAGCTCGGTTGAGTCCGAACTATTCTTCGTGCAAAGTATTAGAGTTCACCCTTTAAGCAATAGTAGTAGTCAAAAAGAGTAATACATATCCTATTTGTAAGAGGTATGGATGGCTCCGATCTACTTCCATTTCATCCACCCTCTTAGATCTTCGCCAGATGTCAGATATCCGTTAGTTAGGATGGGTAAACCTGGAGTAAAGCAACGGACGGTTAGATTTCATGGCTGATGGATTTCTCTCAATCTTGTCATGCTATCGATCTCCAACACTGCAATATAGGCATGATTTGAAGATCGGCCTTGGCTTCGATAGGGTACTTACATCGGTCGCTCAGAGATAGATCGACTTCATAAGTGGGGGGCAAACTGTTATGGAATGGGGCTGGTATGGTCTTGGCCTGTTTAGGGTCGACCATCGACTTACCCCAATGGATCGTCTGAGCGGAATAATGCGATACTTCATCCATGGTTAGCTGTAGGTTGGCTTAAGCTGATCTACAATTTTGGTTGACCTACTGAAGATCACCTCCTAGCAAAACGAGGTAGGCCTTCATACCTCATCCTCGTCGGATTCAGATCGGCCATCGAGCTATGTGAATAGATTCATAGCTCATCAATGACCGACCTACAATCATTTCTGCTGAAACTGCATCCTCTCCAAATCAAAAAACTTGGATAAAGAAGAATCTTTCGCAATCCCATCTCTAAAGAAGAAAAAAAATCTTCCGAATCAATCCAGGATGACTAACTCGAAAAGCCGTTAGAGTTTAAAATGGATACGACTCCAACTCCTCCTCTATAAATAAAAAAGCTCCGAGACCCTCCAGGTAGGCCATTCAATTCGACGCTTTCTCTCCTCATTGTTCTCCAATCTCCTAACTTGAGCGTCGGAGGATCTTCATCGGAGAACACTCTGGTGGGGACTTTATTGCAGGTGAATGAGTGAAACTCCAGCCAAATTCGTCCTCGATCTCATATTTTTCGGTGGCCGAGCTCCTCCATCCTCGTTGGCCGACCTCAAGCCGAAAGATCTAGGAGCAACAAGCTAAAATAAAAATTTTCTAATTATTTCTATCTAATAGATAGCTAGGATGTCTTCCATCATTTTAATAAAAATTAATTAAAAAAATACTATAGCACATCGCTACCGGAACACAGAGCAAGTTTATAAAGATTTATTATAAAAATTATTAATCAATAAGATAATATTTATGTATAAATATTTTCTTGTCTTAAATAGATTATGTGCACCCCACATACTATTTTAGTAGTATGATTGCTTATTTTTGAAATTATTTTTATAATATTTTTTTATATAAATTTTTTAAAAATATTTTAATTAGTTAAGGAGAGCTGTTTTCTGAAATTATTTTCTTCTTAACTACAGTAATTTATCATGGCAGTCGAGGTCCTCGAGGATGGATGCAATATATGGAGCTACATGGATGGCAGGAATTCCTATATACCGGTACACAAATCATCACACATCGATCACAAATCATCACACATCGATGTGCCGAGCATAGAAAAAAGAAAATGATACGTTAATTTTTTTCCCCTTAGTTAAATATTATTTTTCTTTTCTAAAATATAATAGAGAAACAGAAAACCCTATTCCTGTTAAAAAATTTAAAATACGGTAAATTGATATGATCAGATGCAGGCATATAAATGAGTCGGGGCCGAAGAACCGATCAAGAAAAATGTGGTCATGGACAATGATCTCGGAGTTCAGACCCTAAATCAATATTTTCAGCTGAATCTAGGGACTCAGTTCAAAAAAGGAAAAGAACGGGAAAAAAACTCCGAATTAAGTCTTGCCGAGCCCCAAATATTGCACGGTCTGGTCAGGCTCGAATCCGAGCAATCCCTCGGCCTAAGTCTGAAGTGGGCTCAGGCCTACAACTCAACGTACCGCACATGGTCTATTTCAAAAAGGACATACCTTCTACACCACGATGGTGTAGATCTATGGACGATAATTAGCTCTCGTACGGAGTTAAACAAAAAATATGTACTTTTTAGGCTATGAGCTCTGATTAGAGTTAATTATTATGGACGATGTCCACAGAATTATATTATCCACGTTGTAAAAAATATATATATTTTTTAAATATATATTTTTTTTTCTAAGTGATATAGTTTTATTAAAAATCAAAGTATGGTATTTAAAAAAAAATTATTATTATGGATGGCGTCCGCAAGTATTTTCCTTTAAAAATCAGGCATTCTTTGCCCGGGTGCGCATCAATCATCGGCCCGGACGGCCATAAAGCCCGACCAACCAAGCTAATATAGAAGTCACATCGGACTATAACGAGGCCTATCTATATTTCCTGTCCGTCCGATCTATATCTAAGGGTTACAAAAGAATCAATGACGTATTTCCCATTTTTATCATCTCTGGAAAATTCATAAGAACCATTCGTCGTCACTCGTGAGCATCCCTCCCACTCCCGTCCCGTCGTGGCTTCGTCGACCTCCACGGACTCCACCTCCCGTCGAAACCCTAATCTCCCCTTATAATCTGATCGGGAAACCCTACTCTCGGTTCCGTTTCCTCGCAATTCGGTCGAGATCAGTTCTTGTGAGAAAGAAATCTTGTCGTTCTTCCCCTTTTGATTCGGAGAAGAGAGAGGAGAAAAGAAAGCGAAGCCAAGAAGATGTCGGGATCGAGCTCCTGGTCGCAGGCATTGGTGTAGATCTCCCCGTATACCTTTTCGGCAGTCGGCATCGCCATCTCCATCGGCGTCTCCGTCCTTGGGGCGGCCAGGTGAGATAATCTGGGCCCTCTGTGAGCTCTTCGTTTTCTTTTAATTCGATTCTTGTCTTTTTTCCCCCAATATCGTCAAGTATCTTTATCCCCTATCATTACCTTTGTTTTTAGGGGAATATATATAACGGGAAGCAGCTTGATTGGTGCGGCGATCAAGGCTCCTAGAATCACCTCCAAGAATCTCATCAGGTGTGCATTTCTCATCCTCCTCCTCCTCCTCCTCGACCTCATTATTATTATTAGGAAATAATCTTTTTATGAAGATTAAAAATTATTTACTTGAATATTTTTTACTTTATTTTTCCCGGCGTTCTGCTTGGAAATAATCTGAACACAGGTAAATGTTCTTTGAACTCGAAGATTTTTTTTCCTTTAATTAAAATCATTGCCAATTTTGGATTTCGACTGCTACGGTCAAGTATAGTGGTATTTGGTCTGTCTGTCTGTCATTATGAATATGATGTAAGCTGATTTTGATGAATAGTTGAGAATGCGGTACAATGTAAAGTCGTTGAAAGAAGTTTGTGTTTGCTGGCTATTCGTTTTTGTTTTCAAATTGCTATTTTTTTTTTGGATGCCTTCTTTAAAAGGTGCTATGATACAAATACATGCTTGCCTTTATTCTTACTGTCCTTGTAGTTCCATTTATGTGAGACTTGCTGCTTGACCCAAATATGTCTCTAATAGTCCAGTTGCACTGTTCCATAAGGTTGTTATTCGCATTGACCATATTGATCTGTTAATCTTTGTGAAGTTGTTTTAAGGAATGGGCAATATCACAGCATAAATGAAATTTAGATTTTAAAAAAGCATTTTCTTCAAGAGGTTTGTTTGACTTACATATGGTCCCCATGTGCCAGTGAAACCATGAAATGTTAGGGGTTTGAGTGTTATCGGATTAAGTGTAGCAAGCATTTCTTCTTCAATTGTAGATATTTGGTAACCGCAGTCAGCAGTGGTTTGAGCATATAAAAAGCAAAAGCTTGAAAGTTGAAGGAAGCGCCACAAAGTGTCTTCATTCAGACACTTTGAATTTGAGAAGTTGATTATAGCTGATAAGAAAAAAAAGCACCCTAAATTTGTCATTGCCTGTTGAACTGAAAAACAGTGCGAATGCCTTTTGGTTCTATAGCTGTGAGTGGTTAGACAACTTCTACCCTAGATCGGTTACGACCCATGCTGTATCTTGAGTATGTTGCATCATTTATAGAATAAATGATGTCAGTATTATGGTTTTGCTTTCACTAGAAGCGCTAGATGACAAGCTAGTGTAGTTGAGGGGCCATGCATGAGGCTTTGTCCCATATGGAATAAATAATGTGAGGAACAAGGATCGGTAAAGATGATTTGGTCTAAAACTTAAGCTTTGAGGTTAAGTTCACATCCATTTAGTAACTCTTTTTAGTATCAGGACTCTCAGTCCCCCAACAAGTGATATGAAAGATGATGGTTGAAAATCCTGGACTCTCCAAGTTGAAAAGGTGCTGGAATTGTTGACTCATATGGGAAATGGTAACATGCAAGTTGTTAGAGTGAAGTCGTGGTAGCCTTGATGCGGCGAATGGATGCGGTAAGTGGACTTCATTGGGTAAGGTGTGCTGGGTTAAAGTGCCGGCTCAAGCATCGTTCATGCAAGATCTTACGTGTAAAACATGGCGAAGCTTGGGTCTTGGACTAGAGCCACAACATGCTATGGTGAAGCTAACTCTTGGATAGTGGAATTTTTAGGTTAGAGCGGTAACATGTGGTGCAATCAAAAGAGTAAATGAGCACAAGATTTGATCAGAGAGTAGTGGATTATACTCAAGGTGGAGTTGAACTTGGCTTACATGTGAAGATGAAGATTGTTGAGGGTCACATGTGACGTTTCCCAAATGAAATAAATGATATGTGGGGGAAGGAAATATTTAGGTGATTGAATTGAAAACTTAATAGTTTAAGTAGCTTGGGCACACATGGAATAAGCAATATGAGTGAGAAGGTTTGGTATGGATGATGGAGCTCAAAATCTAACAGCTTGAGCTTTTATCTCAAATTAGGTTTCAATTTATATATTAAGTCATGTTGGTGCAGAATCTGGTTGACGTCGGATCGACCTAGAGTCGAGGAAGACGAGGTCGCCGTCGGTGACCTGCAAAACAAAATTTCGTTCGGAGTCGGTAGTTGTGGCTTCGGTAGGATCTTCCGACGATCAAGTCAGCTCTTCTGGCTAACAAAAATGAAGTGCTCAGGAAAGAGTTTCGTAGAGTTTTGGAAAGGAGAAGAGAGCTTAGAGAAAACATATTTGGAGGGTCCCTTTTTATAGACGGAGCTTGATTGATAGTGACGGCCATACCGTTCGGTAGTGGGCCGCTCGGGGCCGCGTGGAGTTCGATACGGAGAGGAAGGTATTGTCAGACTGATAGTGATAGCCATAATCGTTCGATAGTGGGCCGCTTGGAGCCGCATAGGATTTGCTACGGAGAGGGGCATCGTCAGACTAATAGTGACAGCCATAATCGTTCGATAGTGGGCCGCTCGGAGCCGCATGGGGTTTGCTACGGAGAGAGAGGCATCGTTAGACTGATAGCGACCGTTCATCGAGATTTAATAGTTATAGTTCGGAGGAAACAGGCGTTGGTTGGTGAAGAACTTCGACATATATCAATTTCAAAGGAGTTCGGACTCCTAAAGAAAATACGTCTGGAAGGGATCATTCGGGAGGAATGCTAGCTGAAATCTGGAAGCAATCCGCTGGAGGAATCCGATTGAAGGAGAAGTTCGGAAGGAGTTTGGTCGAAGGAGAAGTTTGAAAAAAGTTCGGCTTCTGGAGGAATCCGACTGAAGAAAAAATTCGAAAGGAGTTCGGCTCCTGGAGGAACTTGACTGAAGAAGAAATCCGAAAGAAATTTGGCTCTTGAAGGAATCCGACTGAAGGAGTCCGAAAGAAGTTCGACTCCTATAGAAATCCAACTGAAGGAGTTCGGAAAGAGTTTGGCTCTTGGAGGAATCCGACTAAAGAAGAAGTTCGATGGAGGAATCCGACTGAAAGAGAAGTTCGGAAGAAGTTTGGTTCCTGTAGAAATCGAATTGAAGGAAAAATCCGGTAGGAGTTCAACTCCTGGAGGAACTTGACTGAGGAAGAAATTCGGAAGGAGTTCGGCTCCTGGAGGAATCCGACTGAAGGAGTTCAAAAGAAGTTCGGCTCCTATAGGAATTTGATTGAAGGAGTCTGAAAGGAGTTCGACTCCTGGAGGAATCCGACTGAAGAAGTCCGGTGGAGGAATCCAACTGAAGGAGAAGTTCGGAAGGAGTTCGGTTTCTGTAGAAATCCAACTGAAGAAAAAATTCGGTAAGAGTTCGTCTCCTGAAGGAACTTAACTGAGGGAGAAATTCGGAAGGAGTTCGGTTCCTGAAGAAATCCGACTGAAGGAGTCCGAAAGGAGTTTGGCTCTTGTAGAAATCCGACTGAAAGAGTCCGGAAGAAGTTCGGCTCTTGAAGGAATCCGACTGAAGGAGAAGTCTGGTGGAGGAATCCGACTGAAGGAGAAGTTCGGAAGAAGTTCGGTTCCTATAGAAATTCAACTGAAGGAGAAATTCGGTAGGAGTTCGGCTCCTGAAGGAACTTGACTGAGGGAGGAGTCCGGAAGGAGTTCGGCTCCTGAAGAAATCTGACTGAAGGAGAAGTTCAGAAGAAGTTTGGCTCATATAAAAATTTGACTGAAGGAGTCTGGTGGAGGAATCCGACTAAAGGAGAAGTCCGGAAGGAGTTCGACCGCTGGAGGAGTTCGGTTGGGGCTCGGTCGGTGGAAGGAGTTCGACTAAGGTTTGGCCGCTGGAGGAGAATTTTCGATCGAAGCTCTTCCGTGATTATCAATTACATTAGGCTAAGCACCAAGCTGGACTTCGATGGGAGCGGGGTTTCTCCCCAACAATAGTTCCTCCACTTTCGAGTTCGAAATTCTAAGGAAGTACAAAAAAGATGACTGCCGAAGTCTTCTTCAGGGCTCTGCACCAATTCAGGTTGAAGCTCGGAGAAGATATTATCTCCAGCCAAGGTTGACGTTGAAGCTCGGGGGAGATCTTGTCTCCAGTCGAGGTTGAAATTGAAGTTCGGAGGAGATTTTGTCTCCAGCCGAGGTCCAGAGAGATCTTGTCTCCTGTTGATGTTGCGGTTGAAGCTCATGGGAGATCTTATCTCCAGCTGAGGTTGACGTTGAAGTCGAAGCTCGGGATAGATCTTATCTTCAGTCGAAGTCTAAGAAGATCTTGTCTCCTGTTGATGTTGCGGTTGAAGCTCGTGGGAGATCTTGTCTCCAGCCGATGTTGACGTTGAAGTTGAAGTTCGGGGAAGATCTTGTCTCCAATCGAGGTCCAGGAAGATCTTATCTCCTATTGACGTTGCGGTTGAAGCTCGTGGAGATCTTGTCTTCAGTCGAGGTTGACGTTAAAGTTGAAGGTCGGAAGGAGATCTTATCTTCAATCGAGGGTTCAGGAAGATCTTGTCTCCTATTGACGTTGCGGTTGAAGCTCGTGGGAGATCTTATCTCCAGCCGAGGTTGACGTTGAAGTTGAAGCTCGAAAGAGATCTTGTCTCTTGTTGACATTGCGGTTGAAGCTCGTGGGAGATCTTGTCTCCAATCGAGGTTGAAGAAGATCTTATCTTCTGCTGAAGTTGAAGCTCGGAGGAGATCTTATCTCCAGTCGAGTCGAGGCCTCTTTTCTTACCTCGTCTAAAATGAACGAGGCCTTCGACATGCTCATGTTAGGACGAGATTCTCCTCCTGTTCTTAATATGGCACTAGGGGCATAGATGGGCTGTTGAATGGGCATCTCTTCTTCTGTCTTAAATAATCGGAGGTCTTCGACGGGCTCATGTTAAGACGAGGTTCTTCTGTTTCTAACATGACACTAGAAGCACAGATGGACCGTTGAATGGGCCTCTCTTCTCCTGTCTTAAATAATCGGAGGTCTTCAGTCTGCTCATGTTAGGACGAGGTCCTCCTTCTGTTCCTAACATAGCAATAGGGGCACAGATGGACCATTGAATGGGCCTCTCGCCTCCTCCTATCTTAAATAACAGGAGGTCTTCGGCCTGCTTATGTTAGGATGAGGTCCTCCTCCTGTTCCTAACATGGCAATAGAGGCACAGATGGGCCGTTGAACAGGCCTCTCCCTTCCTCCTATCTTAAATAACCAGAGGTCTTCGACGTGCTCATGTTAGGACAAGGTCCTCCTCCTGTTTCTAACGTGGCAGTAGGGGTATAGATGGGCTGTTGAATGGGCCTCTTTCCTCCTCCTGTCTTAAATAATCGGAGATCTTCGACGTGCTCATGTTAAAACGAGGTCCTCCTCTTATTCCTAACATGGCAATAAGGGTACAGATGGACCGTTGAACGGGCCTCTCCTCTTCTGTCTTAAATAATTGGAGGTCTTCGGCCTGCTCATGTTAGGACGAGGTCCTCCTCCTGTTCCTAACATGGCAATAGGGGCATAGATGGGCCGTTGAATGGGCCTCTCTCCTCCTATCTTAAATAACCGGAGGTCTTCGACGTGCTTATGTTAGGACGAGGTCCTCCTCCTGTTCCTAACATGGCAATAGGAGCACAGATGGGCCGTTGAATGGGCCTCTCCCCTCTTCCTATCTTAAATAACTGGAGGTCTTCGACGTGCTCATGTTAGGACGAGGTTCTCCTCCTGTTCCTAACATGGCCACTATTGATTGTTTCTTCCCTGTCATCACATAGTTTTTGCTCCAAGAAACAATAATGTTGAAATGGAGGAGTTTTATTTAAGAAAAATTACTGGTAATACATTCTCAGATTTTTTGAATTCCGAGGTCGTAGGAGTGTTCTTCCTTCGAGCTCCTTCAGACGATAAGTTTCGAACCGGACGACCTCTATTTCATATGGGTCTTCCTAATTTGGGGCAAGCTTCCTCTGGCTTTGAGGTTAAGAGATGATGGCTCACCGAAGTACTAAGCTCCCTAGAGATAGCATTGATGATGTCGGAAGGTGGTCGATCTCCTTGTTGTTCTTTCCTTAGTGGTTCTACCTGTGGTAGCACCTTTGGCTGATCTTCTCTTACTTCAGATTGATGTCTGTGGAGCGTTGAGGGAGGCATAGTTGTGAAACCTTCTGGGAGGGACTTCTTCGCGCCCTTTCATCCGGGCTTCTTTGATGACGAGCTTGGGGAGGAGTTCGAGCTCGCTCGCGCTTGGGGGAAGTTCGGGAGCGTGGCCGAACTTAATTCGGCCTTCTATCAGCATTGCTGAAGAACTTCATTCGGCCCTTCCTGATATTCAACAGAGAATTCGAACCTCGGTACGGACGTCGGCTGCTGACGAAGTGAGCCACAAACTGATGGCTCATCAGGTCAAAGAAGAAGATCGTATCCGATTTTAACACCGAGTATCAGTTTCTTGCTGTTTCCTTCAAGGTAGACGAAAAAACTCGACATAAGATGGCGTCTGATGCGCTATGGAGCAGCATCATAGTCCGGAAGGCCTCTAGATGATTGACCGGATCAGAGGTTCTGTCGTAGCTTTCAAACCGAAGGAAGCTCGGAGTTCGGCGGAACGAGCTCTTGTATAATTCGGAAAGAGAAAGAGAGATCGGTGCGGACATCGTCATGGTGAGCCGGGATAACATGGTCGAGCTCCTCAATCCGTCGATCCATCCCCTGCAGTTTCTGATCGAGGACGTCATCTCGATCGCAGACCTTGGAAGGCTTTCGGTTGTAGATGGAGAAGGTTTCTTTTAGAGAAGAATCACGATCCGAATAAGGATCCTCTGCTCTCTGTTTTTCTTTCCCAAGGGCGATGGGTATGCTAGCCCAAGTGCTCTTCGTAAGGGTCGGTTCTTGACATCCAGATGGCGGATTTTTTGGTGAAATCGCCGTCAGAGGCTGCCGCATGGCCTACATCTCAGTGAGGCCCTGAATCCGCTGCATCAGCTGGTTGAACTACTCTAGATCTACCGTGGCCGTCGGTGGAGGAGGTTGAAGTGCCGGCATTGGAGCCGAAACAGGTGGATCTGGCTCGGATCTGATGGCAGAAGCGGTAGATCTCCTGGTAGTCATCTTCTTTAGAGGCATTTTTTGGGATTGAGGGAGAGGATGGAGATGGACCTTGGAGAAGAAGCTCCACAGGATCGACTGAGCACTCTTTTAAGAACAAAGGTACCTCGAAAATAGAGGCCCTCCTTTTAGCGCCAATCCTGTTGTTGCAGAATCTGATTGATACCGGATCGAACTGAAGTCGAGAAAGACGAGGTCGCCATCGGTGATCTGCAAAACAAAATTTCGTCCAAAGTCGGTGGTGGTGGCTCCGGCAGAATCCTCCGACGATCAAGTCAGCTTTTCTGGCCAATAGAAATGAAGTGCTCAGGAAAGAATTCCGCAAAGTTTTGGGAAGGAGAAGAGAGCTTAGAAAAAACGTATCCGGTGGGTTTCTTTTTATAGACGGAGCTTGATTGATAGTGATGGCCATATCATCCGATAGTGAGCCGCTCGAGGCTGCGTGGGATTCGGTACGGAGAGGAAGGTATCGTCAGACTGATAGTGACAGTCATAACCGTCTAATAGTGGACCGCTCGGGGCCGCATGAGGTTTGCTACGGAGAGAGGGGTGTCGTCAGACTGATAGTGACAGCCATAACCATCCGATAGTGGGTCGCTCAGGACTGCATGGGGTTTGCTACGAAGAGAGGCGTCGTTAGACTGATAACGATCGTTCATCGAGATTTAATAGCCGTAGTTTGGAGGAAGCAGGCATTGGTTGGTGAAAAACTTCAACATATATCAATTTCAGAAGAGTTCGGACTTCTGAAGGGAATACGTCTGGAGGGGATCATCCAGGAGGAATGCTAGCTCAAATCTGAAAGCAATTCGCTGGAGGAACTGAAAGAGAAGTCCTGAAGAAGTTCGGCTCCTGGAGGAGTTTGGCTCCTGGAGGAATCCGGTTGAAGAAAAAATTCGAAAGGAGTTCGGCTCCTGGAGGAACTTGACTGAAGGAGAAATCCGGAAGGAGCTCGGTTCCTGGAGGAATCCGGTTGAAGGAAAAATCCGAAAGGAGTTCGGCTCCTGGAGGAACTTGACTGAAGGAGAAATCCGGAAGGAGCTCAATTCCAGGAACGCTAGCTCAAATCTGAAAGCAATTCGCTGGAGGAACTGAAGGAGAAGTCCTGAAGAAGTTCGGCTCCTGGAGGAGTTTGGCTCCTGGAGGAATCCGGTTGAAGAAAAAAATCTGAAAGGAGTTTGGCTCCTGGAGGAATCCGGTTGAAGGAAAAATCCGAAAGGAGTTCGGCTCCTGGAGGAACTTGACTGAAGGAGAAATCCGGAAGGAGCTCGGTTCCTGGAGGAATCCGACTGAAAGAAAAGTCCGGTGGAGGAATCCGACTGAAGGAGAAGTTCGGAAGGAGTTCGGTTCCTGTAGAAATCCGACTGAAGAAAAAATTCGGTAGGAGTTCGGCTCCTGGAGGAACTTGACTGAGGAAGAAATCTGGAAGGAGTTCGGCTCCTGAAGAAATCCGACTGAAGGAGGAGTTCGGAAGAAGTTCGGCTCCTGGAGGAATCCGACTGAAGGAGAAGTTTGGAAGGAGTTCAGTTCCTGTAGAAATCTGATCGAAGGAGAAATCCGGTAGGAGTTCGGCTCCTGGAGGAATCCGATTGAAGGAGGAGTCCGGAAGGAGTTCGGCTCCTGAAAGAATCTGACTGAAGGAGAAGTCCGGAAGGAGTTTGGCTTTTGGTGGAATTCGACTCAAGGAGAAGTCCGATGGTGAAATCCGATTGAAGAAGTCTGGAAGGAGTTCGGTTCCTATAGAAATCCGACCGAAGGAGAAATTCGGTAGGAGTTCGGTTCCTGAAGGAACTTGCCTGAGGAAGAAATCCGGAATGAGTTTGGCTCTTGTAGAAATCCGACTGAAGGAGGAGTCCAGAAGAAGTTCGGCTCCTGTAGAAATCCGACTAAAGGAGTTTGGAAGGAGTTCGGCTCATGGAGGAATCCGTTTGAAGAAAAAGTCCAGTGGAGGAATCCGACTGAAGGAGAAGTCCGAAAGAAGTTCAGTCGTTGGAGGAGTTCGGTTGGAGCTCGGCCACTGAGGAGTTCGATCGGCTGAAAGAGTTCGGCTAAGGTTTGGCCGTTGGAGGAGAATTCCCGATTGAAGCTCACCAGCTGCATTAGGTTAAGCACTAGGCTAGACTTCGACGGGAGCGGGGTTTATCCCCAACAAGTTCTTTTGGTATTAGGACTCCATGTACCATAACAGGAGTTATGTTAAAGAATGGTCCAACAAGCATACTTCGCATGTCAAACGGTAGGAAGTTCCCAAAGACAGGGTTATAGAGGATTCGAACTTGACCACTACAACAAAACCACAGAAAGTTTATGTGGAACACCTTCTTGTACATAATATAGAAATCTTGTGTGACTTCTAATTATAATATCTTTGGAGATGATTTTGTGACTAAGACGGGAGCTAACGGTGTGCCGAGAAGAACTTATTTTTATCACTAATCATAAATGAGTGACTAGGAGGTCATTCATGTCTTGTGTAGCACAAAAAATCTTGATGCAATGGTCAGATCCTCATAGGAAGCATATTTCTAAATCAACTTTTGGGATGCTAGTCCTCATTTATCAATTATGTGTCATACATTTTGCAGAAGCACTCTCACAAACTAATAAAATATATACAGCTAAAGGTTAAAGACAAAATAAAATGATGGGTTGCTTGTTTTTCCTTTTTGTTTTCATGTATCCGTTGCTTAGAGCAGACACAAAGTAAAAGTGCAGCTCAGGTGTATAATTTTTCCTTCAAGCATCTCTCACTTTGCATCTTAAATTATTGTAAATTCTCCAAATTATCATTTCATCATTGTCAAGCAATACCTTGGAAGGAATTTTCAATTAATGCTGATTGCTTCTCCTTGTCAACATCATGACATCCAAATTCTTAGCTCTTCTTATTATTGCCACATTTGCTTGTAAGAATGGCAACCATGATCAAGATAACCTTGCCTTATAATATGGCTGGTTGATGCTAACACAGATTCAAATGCATAAGCAGATCACTACCATGTACCTTTTACTGTGGATTTCTTAGTGTCACCTCAAATGCCACCATGCCGTCAGTGTCCATGGTTTGCCTCGCTTGCCTGACCTGGTATATCTATTTAGCATAAGTGACAGTGTTGTAAAAGATGGCTAAGCATGCAGGCAGTCAAGGGATTGCATAATGCATGCACGGTATGCAGGCCACATAATTCTAACTATTTAAAAAAAATTAAAATTCAGTAAATGCAACAAAATCATCAAAATGACAGTAATATTTTTTTTTGATAAATTATTAGTGTTATTAGTGACATTAACAACTAAACTTAGTGATTACTATTGAATATTTAATTTTCAATAGTTATATATATATATATAGATTGGGCTCTGCTTGATCGGATCCCTAACCGTTGGATTAGCACGCATCTCCGAGCAAGCGTCTGAAAAAGCGCGTCTTCAGGGCTGAAAAAAATAGGCGCTAGCGCGTGCCTGAAAAAAATTAGTTTTTTTCAGTCTGACGGTCTGGAAAAAAAAAAAAAATTAGGCGGCTTTTTTCAGTCCTGAAGGCGTCTTGAGGCTAAAAAAAATAACTTTAGCGCCTGGAAAAAAAAAAATCTTTTTTTTAGGCACAGGTGTGCGCTTGTTTTTTTCAATCTTGAAGGCGTGCTTTTTCAGGCGTTTGCTCGATAATGCGCGCTGATTCAATGGCCAGAGATTCAATCGGATATGGACTGGAATCCGATCGAGCGGAGCCCAGTCTACCTCTTTCTCTCTCTCTCTCTCTCTCTCTATATATATATATATATATATATATATATATATATATATATATATATATATATATAACATAATAGGCAATATCAAATATTGATGGTATTATTATTATCTATATCAAACCCAACTAAGAGCCACATCAAACCTAACCACCAGCTTGAACCTGTTGCATTTTACAGACCCATATAAGAGTGGGCTGCATATACGCGGCCCCAGAATGCTGCATGTCCATGCGGTTGGACAGCACTTAGCAAATTGCATATGCTGTTGCATGGTGCAAAGTTGACCAAGTTTTCAGCCCATTTATGTTGTGACTGCATATCATAGCTGTACATAAGCAGCATGCTGTGGTCAAAGGGTGTGAGTACGCCTGTGAAATTTCGGCCAAAATGCAATGCTTTAGAAAATTTCAGCATCCTATGTGAATTAACTGCAAACTTTTTACCGTAAAAGGAACATTTGACTTCCTCTGTTGGCTTTTCAGAATGCTACCCTTGGATGCATTGCAAGTTGTGTTATACTTCAGAGAACCTAGAACCTTGTTTCTGATTCATTAGACTAATTATATCTGGTGGCATGAAAATGTGAACCTTAGTTGTTTAAAAGAATGACAAGTTTTCTGGTAGGAAGTTAGTTATTGTAACAGTTATGAGGTGATCTGTTTGTATAGTGCCGATCGTTCCTGTGGACAAAAAATAAATTGAATTTCTCATTGGCCTTTGAATATATATAAGCTCTGCTTGAGCTGAAAAAAGATGGTTGAATGATCAGCCATCACTACCTCAAAAATTGTCTACAAGTTTTCTTTGATGAAGCGGTGTTTACATTATCCACCCTTGCCTTTTACAACATGCTATCTCAAAAATGAATATATAACCTTTCTACGTGGTTGGTGATGGAAGAATTTAGCTTCTTCAGCATGCTCATTCTCACACCCATCTAGATGCTCTTTCGAATTTCATCTTGGATCTTAGACAATGAGGGCCTGCTTGGATACCTGAATACATCATTGTCCCTGATAAATTACTCATTCAGCCGAAAGCTGAGAGAGATGAAGTAAGGGGACAGGAGAAATCAGTGCAAACAGGGAGCTTTGAGATTGCACAATCCCCAAAAAGGAGGGGTTCTGCATTGTTCTTATAAAGGTGATTTATAGTATTCCAACCTTTTTAAGGATTCTAAAATCAAAGATTTCCTTAATTGAGTCAAGTCTGTCCCATGGATATTCTGTTTTAAGAGTCTGCCATACATGGATCGTTCTTGGGATTATTTATGCAGGCATCCAAAAAGCCCCTAAAGGAAGGGTGTCTATGTGTTGTCAATATGAATACATGCATATATTTGTTCTCACCGCTTGATGTAAAATTAATTTCTCTGTCATTAACAGAATTAAACTAAGGTGTCTTCATGATGTCATCGGATAAGGTTTGATGCAAAACATAACAAAGATTGATGTTTTAGTCAAATCAAATTGAAAGTCTTTAATTATTATGAGTGAGGTTTCATGTGCGTGTTTATTGCTGTTAAGAACAAATCATTTTTTTTTTCTGTTTATTTCTCCAGTGAACTTGTATTTCAGTATTTGTTTTAATTCTTCTGAACTGTGTGACTTGTATATTCAAACAATGATCTGTGTAAGTAACGATGCAGATGCACATGGATGTTTTTTTCAGAGAAAAAATGTGTGTGATGATGTTATTGTGTATATGAACTATTGTCTATTTGTCATTGCTGAGAACGATTTTGATTGCAACTACATTTAACACTTCTTGAATGCTATGTTGGAATTTCTTGTTTCTCAGTGTTATTTTTTGTGAAGCTGTTGCAATATACGGTGTTATCGTTGCAATCATTCTACAAACTAAATTGGAAGGTGTGCTGGAATCTAAAATATATGCTCCTGAGTCTCTTAGAGCTGGCTATGCAATCTTTGCTTCTGGGATCATTGTGGGCTTTGCAAATCTAGTTTGTGGGTATGTTATCATTCGAGTTTTCTAATCTTTATCAAGTGATTTTCTTGATGAAAGAAAAGTTTGTAATTCATCTAAAATTAAAAAAAAATTGAGGAAGTGTCTTGGACAACAGGCTTTGTGTGGGAATTATTGGAAGCAGCTGTGCACTATCTGATGCTCAGAACTCATCCCTCTTTGTAAAGATTTTGGTGATTGTAATTTTCGGCAGTGCTCTTGGATTGTTTGGAGTCATCGTAGGAATAATCATGTCATCTCAGGCAACGTGGCCTGCAAAGACGGCATGAACCTGCTGTCATCAGAAACAGGCATGCCTTTACTCTTCATTTCACAGGAAAGGTGTGGCATGTATATCTTATCTCAGTCTTCTCAAAGCTAGAATTAGCATGACCATTCTGTCATAATCATTATTATGCAATATTTCATTTGGTGCTTCTTAAGGCGCATCTTGCAGAAATTTAAATTTTGTTTTCTAATATTAAGTGGATCCCACCATTCCTTTTAGGGCTCCTTTTTTTTACGAGTAAAACATTTATCTAAAAAACTATATTTTATTAGGTAAATATTTTTTAGATAATATTTAGATAAAAAATAATTTATCTATATTTTTTTATGCATGGGTAAGTTGTTTTGAAATCTATTATCCATGTTCTTTTATATTATTACTTTCTTGGGTAAGTTCTTAAAATTTATTCATATTTTTTATAATATTTTTATGCATTTTAGATTTTAAGAAAGTGGATGATTGAGTTATTGAGCATTAAATGATGAGAATGTTAGAAATGAGAATGGGATGTTTTAGATATAAAATCAAATGCCTATTTTACTAGCTCGTGAAAAAATAATTTAACTATTTTTTAGGTGGATAATTTTTTTTTTTTTTATTTCATGGGTAAATGTTATATATGAAAAAATAAATTTTTTATCTTAAAAAATATAAAAATATAAGTAAGTTGATTAATAAGAAAAAAGATTAATTTTTGATGATATTTATCTAAAAAAAAAATCCTTAAGGATCTCAATTGTTGCTGAATGATTTCCTTTGTGGTATCCATCAACTGCGTATGGATTGGACAGCGACTGGCATTCTTAATGATTCTGATGCTGGGATGACGGGTGGGGTTTAGCCCCTCCTGGTCTCAGTGTCAGAGAGAGAGAGAGAGAGAGAGAGAGATTCTGATTTTTGGATGCCGAGTTGTTTATGGATGCATGGGGTTCGTTCAGCAAATGCATTTCTGATTCGACCCTCGAGTCAGAATTATTGGCCCTGAGCTGCTGCTCGTTCTTGCATCCGATTATTCCAGTGAGCAGGCCACCGGCTTCATGGCCTGTGGCTGGAAATTGTTTAGGTGATAAAAGCCGATTGTTGTTTTGCTTGTGGTTGCTCGAGGAGTCCTACTTCCTCTACCCACTGCGGAGCAGCTGGTGAAGCCAACTCGCAACCTACAAGAAGCTCGTTCCATAGGCAACTTGGGTGTTATAGCACTCCTGACCACAAATATTCACCCTCAATAAGGGCCCTTGGTTCTATCTTTACCTATCTTAAAATCCAGCTTGTATCTGGACATGCCATTATTCTACTTCTTGAAGTATCTTTTTAACCATTAGGCACTAGCTGCGACTTTGGAGCGTGCCCACGAGACTGTTGTGGCTACTTTCCTGTTGAACATATATCTTAGGTTAGTTCTAAGTTAGAGAAATAGGACAAACACACTTATCTGGAAGATCACTGCTATTCATACTACCTCTCATGTGCAAGTGCAGCTACCAAACGCTAGTCCGGTACAAGGAGAATCGTCAACTAGATTCTAAAACAAGGCTCTACGCACAGCTCAGGATGCAATTGACAAGCATGCATCAAAAGTAGGCATCGCCATCCTCGATTAGGAAGGTCATATTTGGTGTCAGTCACTAGCTCTTACAAAAATTGGGTGGCGTGCGTTTTGGTTTGAAGAGAACCATGCGTTCTGTGCCTTTGAAAAATTATAAGGTTTCATCTATTTGAAGATTAGCTGGACGCCCATGAGCGTGCATGCAGAGATGTAGTAGCGCGGTGGGGCTATTCTTTTTCTTTTTATCGAAAAAGACAAATTTGCTATAAAAAATGATTCATATCTGCTGATTTAATTTGAAAAATTTGCTGATGTAGTTTTTGGGCATTTTCTTTTCTTATTCTTACGGATGTATTTATTCTATAATGTTTTAATTTAGCTGATTTACCAAAACAAAAAAAAAGGGGGGGGGGGGGGGGGGGGACAAATTTGCCGGGGACGAGAAGAAAAAGGCAGCCACGTCGGCCACCAAACACGTTCCCTCATCTTTAGTACCACGAGTCACCACCATTTCACCTTATTGTATGCATCGCGATGTTATCATTCCTCGCTTTAGACACGGTTGAAGCGCCTCTTACGTTTAGATTAGCTTATGATAACATTATTTAGATCCGTAGCATATGTCAATCCTCACGTCATGATTCGTTGAAAATATTCTGATGGTATTATCTGCATTCTTCTGTCAGACTCACTGTTCTGAGATAGCTTATGTCTTCTGAGAGAGGAAGAAAAATAGGGATCCATCAACACAATTTGTCATCATGCACGAAAAACCCTTGACACATGAGAACCATATTATACCATACTAGAGTAGAATAGAAGGTCCATACAGAGATGAAATATAGACTACCAAATTAGGGTCGACGGTTTAGATACGATCCATTGCTAACGTCTGGAAGCGTCGAAATTAATACTTCATATATAGAACTCTAGAAGCCCGAACATCATGGTGACATAGTGGTGCTAAAAAAGCCGAAGACAATCACCACTGTGGTCGCCATTGCCTTCCAATCATGCAGCTGGAGCACAATCGTTGTCTCCATCATCATCATCGTCATCTCCGTCTCCCTGTGTCGACTCTCTTAGGTTATAATTTTCACAAGCATCTTTGCCGTCTTGGATAACACCGATCTCTTGATCCATGGCATGCTTGTTGCACAATGAGCTGATCTTGGCAATGGCAACCATTTCCTTAGCTATGTGGCTGGAGGTGGTGAAGAAAGAGAATGCAAGCAAGTGGGTGGTTCTTCTCTTTGAGCGGATTGGGCTTGGTGGGATTTAGTGGCTTGCGGGGGAAGTGGGATGTGGTGCTTATATAGGAGAGGGACAATGTGGAGTCCTCGTTGTGGCATAGGGTTGCCACGAGTGGAGTGTGGTCTGACGCTCCCAGGACGTGACGTGCATGGCTTAATGCCGGTGAGACGTGGCAGGTCCAGAAACTGCCATGTGTGGTCCTGAATACACTCGGCAAGACCAATCAGCATTCGCAGGTGCCTGCCTGGAAAGTGGGGAGCATGTGGGCGGACAAAAGAGAACTGGATTCTTGACAGCATTTGTCCTTTCGGAGCAGCCTTGGGACCACTGCAAGGAGATTAGGCGCTCAACATGATATGTGGTGGTGGAAGAAATAGACTCCACTACTAAAGTTTTTGGCCAGTTGTTACCCTTCGGATATTTCTACGTACACCCTACGTACCAATCTGTACGTAGAAGCCAACAGTACCATTAAAGGAAGCCTTTATTTGATTTTAACGATCTAAATTTTAAAAGAGTACTGCTATTTATCTCTGCTTTAATCCCTGCTCCATTCTCTGTGATGGGGGATGTCGCAATACACATGGAGTAAGAGCGTCGCGTTTGGGTAACGAAACCAAGGCAAAAGTTTGCTTGCTGATTCTTTTTCTGCGTCCGAACCAAAAACTCTTTGGAGTCTTGTCGGGGAGCCGTGAAAAGTAGAAGGCCTTTTGTTTTTGCTTTTGCTTTTGCTTTTGTTTTTTTGTTTTTTTTGTTTTTTTTTTGGTATTCCAATTGCAAGAGGTCGATCTGGTCGGTTGCCCTTTGCATTGCCACGGCAGAAGCTCTCATGGCCAACATTATCCTGAAATTCCAGGGCAACTAATAAAACATTGATGTTACAGTATGGATCCCTACAGTGTTGAAAAATCTGGGCACTATGGATCTCCGTCCAAAATTATAATACCGATGATGATATCAATATTATAAAAGAAAGAATGAAAAAAGATTTACAAAAATATAATTAAATAATATGGATCAGCTCAAAACTTATCTCCACGGAATATACAACTTCATTACGAGAGAAATCCACAAATACAATAAAAGATCATATCCTTTTAACTTTCATACATCAATCTCTCAATAAGAAGCTCATATTTTTTATAAAAACTCTCAAAATTTTCAAACAAACATTTTAGCAGCCACAAACTCCACCACCACATCGTAGGGCTCGTTGCAAGCTTTTTAAAATGCTCAAGATACCTAAAACGGATAACAAACAATCAAGATACACTCATTTGAACCAGAATAATTTTCAGCCATCTGATTGCCATTTTGATGCATACATCACCATTGATCGCCGTCTTCTCTCGCTGGCCCACACACCAAATTCACATCTCCACTAGTAGCCCTAGCGTACCCCATCGCTAGCCGTCCGATCATGTCGATCGGACAGTCCAGAATTTTCCTGCAGTGGCACTGGTCTTGTGTCCATTCAGGGATGCCAAAATCGATCTAGCGACTGGTTTAGCCCCAATTTAGGCTAGTTCAACCCGATTTACTGCTGATTCTTTATTGATTCACCTCCAGTTTGAGTGCAATTGAGCTCAATCTTATGATTTTTCCATCAATCCTTGACTCTTAGGCTTCAATCAACCAACTAAGATCCAATCGAGATGTCAAATCTAACAAATTTCTACCTCAACTCAACATTCGACCTCCATACAGATTTGCGAGCTCATGAATGATCTCATCCCCATGCCCTAGGATAGATGTCTGACTACTCATGGATAGACAGACATGAGAGTCGAGCCAGGCTACTCGATCACATCTCTATCATGTGTTATGACCTACCTGATTTGAAACCTGCTCGGAATAGTCTCTTGTGGTAATAAAAACTTCATTCTATGACATCATCTATCATCCTTTCGAGTCTCTTGTCTCGTGTTCAATTCACCTGTACCTGCAGCTCCACTTCGTACTAAGCTTCCTACCAAAAGATAGTGTCCATACTTTTTTTTCTTCAAGATAATCCTACTACCACGCACAACCTTCAGAACTCTATCATCAACTCTCTATTTATAATTGCTTGAATTCAGTCTGCTTAATAAAATTAAATTACTTCTGAAATTGGATATGTATCGGATCTCATCCAACTTTTTCAATATTCTATCATATGTCTGCAAGTTGACTGTTCCAATTCTTTGATCATATAGCTCGAGTTATTCGGCAAATGAACAATGCCCTCAGAGCTTTTTAGAGAATCAAACATATTCTCTCTAAAATAAATATGATGCGAGCAAGCCGAATCTAAAATCCACTGAAGAAAAAGAGTAGATACCTCATTAGAGATCATAAATACATCATCAGATCCATCAATGTCGCTACCTTACTACCTCCGTAGCATCCTTTATCCGATCTTTGAGCTATGAACAATCTTTGAATCGATATCTAAATTCATCACAATAGTAGCATCTGATTTTGCTCGAGTCCCTCGACTTGAACTTGGACTACCCATTTTGTGATTCTTTACTGCTTCATCCTCTGCCACTATCACCTTCAATCACCACCAAAGCCAAGTCACCACTTGAACTCAAAGCTCGATTTTATTGCCTGAGAATCTCATTATAGAGAAGCACAGAAGTGATCTCATCCATTTTGATAATGCTCCTCTACAAAAAAAAAATTACCAAAGACTCAAATGAAGAAGAAAGTGATGAAAGCAAGATCAATACCCTAGTCTTCTCCTCAATCTTCTCACCAATATTGAGGAGATTAGTGAGGATCTTTTAAAATTATTGAGATACTCCTACGTGCTCTGTCCCTTACTTATTTACAGCTGATAAAACTGCTTTCAGAGAAAGAAAGCATTAGTGAGAGTTTGCCATGTATATTTTCTCGACTATATCACTGTCCAAAAGGTTTTGCCAAGTACATAGATGACCATATTATCCATCAACTATAAGTGATCGGGCTCACCGCTTGCATCTAAAGTTGCTTTCAATCCTTTTCCTTTATGGTAGTCAGCTTCTCTTCATACAAGAGAGCATCAATCAATTCTTGTTGGATGAGCACATTCTTGATTCTCAATTATCATAGGAAGAAATTACTTTCCATCAAATTGATTGATCTCTATCTTGATTATTTTTTATTATTTGTTTAATTTTTTTATCTTTTTCAACCTCAATTAATACTACCACAATTCGAACAAATCCATGCTCTATACCATTTGTTGGAGAATCCCTCACTATTTAGGAATTCGTGGAGTTTGAATAGTGAGGAATTTCCCAATTACATAATGCGTATATGGTGCCATAGGATACATTACATCCATAGATAGAATCTATCACAAAATAGACGGCCATCAAACAATGTACATGATCATCCATCCAAATGTGCACAGCTGTCCATCCCGTAATTAATGGATGCTATCCACAAATGTACCGCATGCTATGGTGCTGTGCGGGTATCACAGAGGATCCATCCTCTTGATGTTAGGGAAGAGCCAATATTCTCGAACTTTTAATGGATTGGTTGCACCTTTAAATATGTCAGTAGATGAGGAGGAAAAATGACCAGCCCATGAGTCCTAAACGCAGCTAAACTAACGACAATGGGGGACCGAACTAGCAGCCCGGTGGAGCAGACTGTCCCAGAAAATTGGTTCTGGTCCACATGGTAATGTTCCGAAAGATAACATAGGCAGCCCCACACTGGCACCATCCCGTGACCATCGGACCTCGCTTGCTCTCCAATGTAGATGTAATGCAACTATCTATTACCTCCAATTATAGGGTATCGATGGCCCCACTGATCAAGATCTTGTTTATCCCTCAGGATGTCCGATGAGACTCTCTCCTGTCTCCAGAATTAATCTTGAATCCAAATCAATAGCATCACAACTTGATTGCCTGAAGATATGGCTACAAGCTTGTATGTATTAGATATGTGTGCCCTAAAAGTCAGATTGACTCACACTTATAATACACTTTTAAGAACAAAATTATAATTTTAATTATAAATAATAAAATAAATTATTTTCTATCATAATGTGTATTTGAAAGTGTCTGTGATACATCCCTTGAGTTAATAGTAATGATAGTTCATAATTTCAAGAGTTAAAAATTTAAGACATTAATTTTCATTATTAACTCATAAAATGCTTCCGACTGTAGGATCATCATGAGGATGGTGATTGATCTGGAAGGTTGGTATACGATCGCTTCTTTTGGATAAATGAGTCTTGAGTCTACGGTGTAGAGACACCGGAGTGAGAGTATAGGTACTCATTAGAGAACGAGGGCACTGAGCGTGACCACTTTGAGCAGTCATGAGAAAGTCTATCTTCTCGTCGATGACTGGCTCGAAGCTGCTGTAGTGTGTCTAATTTTTTGACCTGAGGTGCATCGATAGTTTACCTTGAGGGTGTTATAGTTTGACTACACCATAACTCGATCTCTTAGTCATTCAAAATCCTGAGGTGTATGTTGGCTATAGCATGTTCATTGTAGGAATTGAATTGCACAAATAGGGGATTTATCTACCTCGGTAGATGAGGAGCAGTCCTATGATGATCATGAGAATTAAGTCCATAAGCCCATGGCCATGACAGAGTAAAATAATAGAAAGAGTTTCCATTAGAATTTTCATATTGGACTTGAATCGAATGATTAATTCATATGACGAAAATTAGGATTTGACAAGATCACCTTAACCCTAATCTGGTTGGGGCTCAAGATAGATAGACTTAATCACATAGGTAACTACACTAAGAGGTTTGCTTTCAGTTTTGATGAGTTATTGCTATATACTGCTAGATGTCACTGATGGATTTTGGGAGCAATTAGAATGATTTGGATGATCGATCATACTAGTTATTTGAATCAGAAAAGTTCTGATCCATCGGAAGATATTTTGATGATATCGATGATAGAGATCACGATATATCCCATTACCATATGGAACTAAATCTAACTGGATCACACAAACAAAAATTTGGATCTAGATATCATCAATTGGATTAATTCAGTTCAATTGATTTGAATAAGATTCAATTAAGTTCAAGAAAATTGTGCTAGCACATGATTGAACCTAATGTTCTCCTTTAACAATCATTAAAGCTTATCTCGACTGAGCCAAATATGTTTGGACTCACTTAGGAACTTTTACTTAGTATGACTGGAGCTTGTCCAGATTAGAAAAGAATTATCTTAATTTATGAGATAAATTTGAAACAACACCCGCCATTTTTCGTGACCTACTAAATCTTGTCTTCGGACATTGGTCAAATATTGATCCTAGATACTTAGACATCTGTCCATGTATCATGCACCCATAGAAGAGTACCTGAGGACTTGTCCTCCTACTAAAAAGTAGATAGAAAGGGGGCACATGCCTAAGGAGGCATGCACCTCATGAGGATAAACGATGGAATCCCATACAGATGGGACTCTAGGTTGCTTCAGAAGATTAAACTGTGTAGCGCCAAGAAGTCTTGTTTGATCCAGTCTTGGCGCCATTTAAGGAGAGTTTTGAGGATCTCTCATCTGATTGAATTAGATGATGTCATCTCACCAATCAGATTTAGATCTGATTGCACAAAGGATCATGATTGGCCAGGATGATGTGATACTGCATGGTGCAACAGGATCTATATAAATCCTATCTATGCCTAAAATTTTTTCTTCTACCTTTAGCCTATGACACATAGCCCCTTTTCCTCCTCCATCCCACCCTCTGATCCTCTCTCTCCTCTCCACGCTTAAGGGCTTTTGGGCATGAACAAGGTGCGATCCAAGCAAGTGAAAGGCACCAGAAAAAGAAGAAGGTAGTACTACTGCAAGAGACAACGACTGTTCTTCAAAAGCAGTGTTGAAGATCTTCAAGATCAAATCTAAATCTTATTTTTGAAGGATTGATTGAGAAGGAGAAGATCTTTAGATCCTGTCCGAGTAGATATCGGTAGAGACCATGTACTTATGTGGCTACATCCAGAATCTCAAGCAAACATCGAAATCATCATAGAATAATTGGATTATCCAAAACAAAGGTATAATTAAATTAGATTTAATTTTTATTTTTATTTTTATTATTATATTAATAAAATTAGATCTGAGGAGTCTCAGATCTAATTAAGATCTTAGAAAAAAAAAATTTTAAATATTTCTCCTAATTCAATCAGATCTGAACGAACCTGATCCGAAAAATAGATTTTTTTCTTCAACTAATATCAGAGCCAGATTTCATAATTCATTAGATCTGATTTTAATTTATTTTTGATCTAATAATTAGATAATTTTAGATATCATATTAGATGTAATTAAATCTAAAATTAAAAAATTAAAAATTAAATAATCTAGATCTAAGATGTATGAGATGCATGACTAGACTAGAAATAGAATTATTTTATATATAGTCTAGCATGATCATAATTTTAATTTAATTAATTATAATTTTTAGATCTATTTATTTATTATTTTTTAATATTATAAATATTATAATTAGATCTAAAAAATAAAAAATAAATTTATTTAATTTATTCATATGAGATATGATAGATGCATGTTTAGACTAGTTATAGAATAATTCTACAAAATTATCTAGAATAAATTTTAATTTGATATGATCAAATTTAAATATTATTTTTAGATGTTTATAAGATAATTTAGATATGAAAACATGCATGATATGATACATGAGATGTATGTAAAATATATTTTTAGTTAGATTAATTTTTATATATGTGATATATGATGTAGATCTAACTAGTTTTGTAGATTTATCATGTTTCTGATTAAGACGTTTTCTTTGGCCGTCCGATCATAAGAATGAAGTAGAGTTTAAAGGCCCTCTTCTTCCATTCGATGGGGTATTCTTATGGTGTATAGGGGTGCTGTGCATTCAACCTTAATCAAAAATCAAAATTTATTTTCTGTAAAATCTTAGATCCTGAAATCCTAAGATTTTATACACATATTTTATTTATGAACCCTAAACTTAATTGAGAATTAAGATTATAGAATATATTAGATCTAAAATTAAGAATTTTTAGATCTAAGATATATTCATAAAATTGGATTGAACTTGGATAGCTCAATTAGGTCTAGCGGTTGATTAAACCGAATTAAGAGTTGGTTAGGTGGGATCAAGAGTACTTAAATTAACCAGTCTAATAGAATTAAGTCTGGATCAAGATCGAGTCACATGAGTGATTGATCAAGTTAAGACCTAATTAGACTCAGTGGTTACAGTTTGGATTGTAGGCTAATCCGATTGGTTCTGACTCAATAATTTGGTGTCTAAGGTAAGTTTGGCAGATACGATCGACTGATTTAATTGGAAGCTACTCGACTCGAATGCATTCTTATTGAGTTAATGGCATATCCCTTCCATCGATCTCACTTACCTGATCATATTTGTCGGTCCAGTCCTGATCTAAGGTGGCTAATAATATGAGCTAACCCATGCCACTAGATTAGTCATAATGGTTATGGCTATGTCAAGTCAAGTTTAAAGAGATCTAAATCAAATCTTCTTAAGAAAAGATTAAGTCTAAGATCTTCCACCATTGTAGATGTGCGGGCCCTTCATAGGGTTGATTATTTTTGATTGGTTATAGTGGTTCAGTTGTACTAAGAAGACACAACCATGTCTATTAGGCATTGAATGCTATGGGCTAGAGGATGGATTGGACTCAATATTTTGGATACGGTAAGAGACCCAATTAGAAATCCAATCTATACAAATGGTGGGTTTGACTTAACTAAGGAGTGGATCAATATTTCGGACATGGTAAGATTTATGAATTAGAGATCAAGTCTGGGTGCACCATGATTAGAGAATCATTGGACAAGAGTTGTTCACTCATTAGCTAACCCATCACTAATAACTATTAGGTGAGGTGATGAGTCAATTAGTGGGACTGCACTACGCACTAAAAATCAATAATCGTGAAGATTTTCGCATCTCTACAAAGAAAGTATAGGAATCCGAGAAAATAGTGAAAGCTAATTTATTTAAAAATTAAATTTTTAAATAAATTAGTTAAGTCTTAATTACAAAATCTATCTAGAAACTTTGACTCTTTATAGGAAAAAAATATTTGCGTCCAACCTACTAGCCCGTATCTTGGACACCTATAGACTAATCGAACCCAATTACAAGGATTGGCTCCGAAACTTCAAAATTATTTTGAGTTCCAAAAAGTTGACTTATGTATTGAATCAGGATCCTCCCATCTTACCAGCTCGTCCGTTCACTGAACAGATAGCATCTCTTGACAAATAGATGGATGAAGATAATAAGATCAGATACTACATGTTGGGCTCGATATCTGATGAACTTCAGTATCAATATGAAGATATCAAGACTGTCTGTCAAATGTTAGCTCATCTGCAAGAGTTGTTTAGTGAATAGAGTCGCGTAGCCAAATATCAGATCACTAAATGACTATTTAAGGCTAAAATGCATGATGAACAATCAGTCCAAGATCATTGTCTGATGATGATTAAGGATTTGGAAGAGCTTGAGAAGCTCGGAGTGAAGTTAAACCAGGATCCGCATAATGATATAATTTTGCAATCCTTGACTGATGCGTATGGGTAATTCATCATGAACTACCATATGCATAAACTTCAGAATACTCTAGTCGAGCTTATGAATATGCTGGTTACTGCTGAGCTTTCTATGAAAGATTCTAAAGGCTCAGTACTTGCTATGGAATGAACTTCTTATAAAAGAAAATTTTTTAGAAAGAAGAAGAAATCTATGAAAAATAGAAGGTGGAAAGTGAAAAGAAAAAGAAGGCAAGCTGAAAAAGAAAGTCGCTGACAAAGGAAAGTATTTCTATTGTAATACTGACGACCACTGGAAGCAAAACTGCCCTACATACCTGGCCACCCTGAAGAATAAGAAGAAGATAGATCCTTTTGGAGGTATGCTCGTTATTGAATCTAATCTTACGATTTCTTCTGCATCCAGTTGGATGCTTGACTCTGATTTCAGTGCTCATTTGTGCACTTTTATGTAGGATCTTGAGGATAGCAGAAGGCTGAGGGATGGTGAGATGATCCTATGCATCAAAAATGGAGCAAGGATTGCTGCTGTGGCTATGAAAATCTATCCTATTCGACTACCATCTGGCTTAAATTTAGTATTTAGGGATTGTTATTATGTGCCTGCTGCAAGTAGGAATTTGATTTCTGTTTCATGTTTAGCACAAGAAGGCTATGTAATTAGTTTTCTTAAGGATCATTGTAATATTCATTATGAAAAAAATAAAATTGTAAGTAATTTTTTTATTAACGGTCTCTATCAGTTACATATTGATGTATCTGTCTTTAATATCGTACAAAATATGAATGCCATAAGATTAAAATGACCCAGGGATAGTTCAAATGATAGATATCTATGGCACCTAAGGCCAGGTCATATAGCAAAAGATATGATTAACAAATTAAAAAAAATCGGGCTATTGAGTTCGTTGATTTTCGAGTCATATCCAATTTGTGAATCATATCTTCATGGCAAAATGACTAAGCTCTCTTTTATAGGATATGGGGAAAGGGTCACGGAACTACTTATCCTAGTACATACTGATGTGTGTGGCCTATTTGATGTGCCAGCTAGAGGCAACTTTGACTACTTCATAATCTTTATCGATGATTTATCTCGGTATGGATATGTATATCTTATGAGACACAAGTCTAAAGCCTTTGAAAAGTTTAAGAAATTCAGACATAAAGTTGAAAAGCAAACTAGAAAACCCATTAAGATTCTTCGATCAAATCGAGGAGGTGAATACCTTAGTCGAAAATTCCTGGACTATCTCAAGCAAAATGATATAGTCTCTCAATGGACTCCATCTGAAATACCTCAACTCAATGAAATTTTAGAATGGAGAAATTGGATCATATTAGACATGGTCTGATCCATGATAAGCTTTACAGACCTTCCTGATTTTTTTTTGGAACATAGTTTGTTAACTTCTATATATTTACCGAATAGGATTTTCTCTAAAACAGTTCCTACCACACCATATGAGATATGACATGGTAAGAAATCAAGTTTGAGTCATCTTAGAATTTGGGGTTGTCCAACTCATGTCAAAAGACAACAAGCAGACAAGTTAGACTATAGGTTCTTTAGAACTCAATTCATAGGATATCCTAAAGAGTCATTACAATATTATTTCTATATTTCAGAAGACCACAATGTGATTGTGAGTCGGCATGTCATCTTTCTTGAAAAATAGTTTATTCAAGATGGTGGCATTGAAAAGCAGATCAAGCTCAAGAAAAAAATCTCACAAGAGCAACGAGTTGAGGACTTTATGGAACCAAATCAGGTTAAGCTAATACAATCACTACCTCCTCCAACTCGTAGATTGAAAAAGATTTTTCGTCTTCCTGAGAGGTACTTAGGTACTATTTCAGAAAAAGTAGAGAAAATATTTCTCGTAGGTAATGAGATTTATGGTGATAATCCCAAAACCTATGATGAGGCGATATCGGATATCGACTCGAAGAAATGGTTAAAGATAATGAAGTCAGAAATTGACTTGATGCATTCAAACTAAGTCTGAACTTTATAGATCCATCTGAAGGTATAGTATCTATTGGATGTAAATGGATCTACAAGAGAAAGATTGGTGCAGATGAAAATATGGAGATATTCAAAGTTAGATTAGTGGCAAAAAGGTATAGTTAGCATGAAGGAATTAACTATCAGGATACCTTTTTGCCAGTAGCCATGCTAAAATTCATCCGCATATTGCTTACTGTTGCATCCTATTTTGATTATAAAATATGACAAATGAATGCAAAAATGGCATTCTTAAATGGATACCTTGAGGAAGATATCTATATGGAATAACCACTAGGTTTCATATTCAGTGATATTGATCACAAAGTATGCAAGCTGCAAAGGTCCATATATAGACTTAAGCAAGCAACTCGGAGCTAGAATACTCGTTTTAATGATGTGATCAAATTATTTGATTTCATCAAGAACAAGGAGAAATCATGTATTTTCAAAAAGATCGGTAAGAGTGCTATTGTCTTCCACGTGCTGTACGTGGATGATATCCTCCTTATTGAAAATGATATTTCAATATTGACTACAGTTAAAATATGGTTATCCAAAAAAATTTTCATGAAAGACCTAGGAGAAGCATTCTTTATTCTAGAAATTAAGGTCTATAGAGATAGACCGAATAGGATGCTAGGTCTTTCACAGAAGATGTACATAGAGAAAATGCTAAAGAGGTTTAGCATGAAAAACTCTAAGAGGAGATTGGTATCCTTCAGACATGGCATTCATCTTTCCAAAAAAATATATCCCAACACACCTGAGGAGATTGAACGCATCAGCAAGATCCCTTATACTTCAACAATAGGGAGCCTCATGTATGCCATGTTATGTATATGACCTGCTATAGCCCATGCTGTGAGTGTCATGAGCAGATATCAGTCGAATCCAGATGAAGAATACTGGACTTCTATGAAATGTATCCTTAAGTATTTGAGAAGAACTAAGGATATGATATTGATTTTTGGTAATGGAGAACTTCAAGTCCTGGGGTATACAGTCTTGGATTTTATATTCGATATAGATGATCGAAAGTCGACATCTAAAAGTTTGTTTGTGTATAATGGTGGTACTATCAGTTGGAAGAGTTTCAAGCAAACAGTGATAGCAGATTCCACCATAGAAGCAGAGTACACCGCTATATTAGAAGCTACGAAGGAGGCATTCTGGTACAAAAAGTTCATCGTAGAGATCAGAGTGATGCCATCGGATGCCATTCCTCTGTACTTCGATAATAATGGCGCTATAGCTCTTGCTAAGGAGCCAAGGTCTCATCAGAAATTCAAGCACATCGAGCGGCGATACTACCTCATCCATAATTATTTTAAGAAAGATTACGTCGAGGTCAAGAGAGTCAACTCCACAGATAATGCGACAGACCCACTTACAAAGTTGTTGGACCAGCAGAAGATTGAAGCCCATCTTGAGAAGATGGGACTTAGATTTGTAGTCAATTATGGAAGTTTGTTAGATATGTGTGCCCTAAAAGTCAGATTGGCTGACACTTGTAATATACTTCTAAGGACAAAATTATAATTTTAACTATAAATAATAAAATAAATTATTTTCTATCACAGTATGTATTTGAAAGTGTCTGTGATACATCCCTTGAGTTAATGGTAATGATAGTTCATATTTTCAAGAGTTGAAAATTTAAGATATGAATTTTCATTATTAACTCATAAAATACTTCCGACCGTAGGATCATCATGAGGATGGTGATTAATCTGAAAGAATGGTGTACGATCGCTTCTTTTGGATAGATGAGTCTTGAGTCTACGGTGTAGAGACACTGGAGTGAGAGTATAGGTACTCATTAGAGAACGAAGACACTGAGCGTGACCACTTCGAGCAGTCATGAGGAAGTTTACCTTCTCATCGATGATTGACTCGAAGCTGCAGTAGTGTGTCTGATTTTTTGATCTGAGGTGCATCGGCAGTTCACCTTTAGGATGTTATAGTTTGATTACACCATAACTCGATCTTCTAGCCATTCAAAATCTTGAGGTGCATGTTAGCTATAGCATATTCATTATAGGAATTGGATTGCACTAATAGGGGATCTATCTACCTTGGTAGATGAGAAGCAGCCCTATGATGATCATGAGAATCAAGTCCATAAGCCTATGACCATAGCAGAGTGAAATAATAGAAAGAGTTTCTATTAGGATTTTCACATTGGACTTGAATCGAATGATTAATTCATATGACGAAAATTAGAGTTTGATAAGATTACCTTAACCCTAATCCGATCGGAGCTCAAGATAGAGGAACTTAATCACACAGATAACTACACCGAAAAATTTGCTTTCAGTTCTGATAGGTTGGCACCATTTACTATTGGATGTCACTGATGGATTTTAGGAGCAATTAGAATAATTTGGATGATCGATCATACTAGTTATCTGAATCAGAAAAGTTTTGATCCATCGAAAGGTATTTCGATGATATCGATGATAGAGATCATGACATATCCTATTATCATACGGAACTAAACCTAACTGGATCACACAAACAAGGGTTTGGATCTAGATATCATCAATTGGATTAATTAAGTTCAATTGATTTGAATAAGATTCAATTAGGTTAAAAAAAATCGTGCTAGCACATGATTGAGCCTAATGTTTTTCTTTAACAATCATTAAAGCTTGTCTCAACTAAGCCAAATGTGTTTGGACTTACTCAGGAACCTTTACTTAGTCTGACTAGAGCTTGTCCAGGTCAGAAAAGGATTATCTTAATTTATGAGATAAATTTGAGACAACATATGCTATTTTTTATTATCTACTAAATCTTATCTTCGGACATTGGTCAAATGTTGATTCTGGACACTTAGACATCTGTTCATATATCATGCATCCATAGGAGATTACCTGGGGACTTGTTTCCCTGCTAAAAAGCAGACAGGAAGGAGGTGCACACCTAGGGAGGCGTGCACCCCATGAGGATAAAAGATGGAGTCCCATACAGATGGGACTCCAAGTTGCTTCAGGGGATTAAACTGTATGGTGCCAAGAAGTCTTGTTTGACCCAATCTTGACGCCATTTAAGGAGAGTTTTGAGGGTCTCTCATCTGATTGGATCAGATGATGTCATCCCATCAATTAGATTTAGATCTGATTGCATAAAGGCCCCTGATTGGTCAGGATGATATGGCACTGAATAGCGCAGCAAGATCTATATAAACCCTATCTGCGCCTAGAATTTTTTTTTTTGCCTTTAGCCCACGCCACATAGCCCCTCTCCCTCTTTCTCCACCCCACCCTCTAGTTCTCTCTCTCCTCTCCACGCCCAAAGGCTTTTGGGCACGAACAAGGTGCGATCCAAGCAAGTGAAAGACATCAAGAAAGGAAGAAGGTAGCACTACTGTAAGAGACAACGGATGTTCTTCAAAAGTAATTTTGAAGACCTTCAAGATCAGATTTAGATCTAATTTTTGGAAGATTGATTGAAAAGGAGAAGATTTTTAGATTCTGCCCGAGTGGATACCGATAGAAGTCAGGCACTTGCATGGTTACATCCAGAACCTCAGGCAAACATCGGGATCATTATAGGATAATTGGATTACTCAAAATAAAGATATAATTAAATTAAATTAAATTTTTATTTTTATTATCAGATCAATAAGATTAGATCTGAGGAGTCTTAGATCTGATTAAGATCTTAGAGAAATTTTTTTTGAAATATCCCTCCTGATTCAATCAGATCTGAACAAATTTGATCCAAAAAATAGATTTTTTTCCTTCAGTATGCTCGCCTAACTTTGGATTTCCCATGCACCAAGCTCGAGATAAAGCCGGATTCATGTTTGGCCCCAGTTTTAATTTAGCCCAACAAAAACGGACCCTGGATTCTTGGCATCAGCTAAATCTTCGTGAGAAGAAATTTTAAATTATCCAGGCAGGGAATATATGTTTATAGCTTGGTTGATTTAGCTCATCTGAGGAGCAAATTATTAGCCGCACGATTGGCTGCTCCGCAAGTGCCATGTGTACAGACAACCGTCGTTCCCTTCTCATGTCAACTGTGGTACAGTTAAAATAACGAACAATAAATCCTGCCCGCATGCAACTCATTCAAATTTGATGTCTTATTACTACTATCATTATTCTTTGGAATATATGGAGGTGGCCCAGCCTCATGCCCTCGCCTTTTTATTCATTTTGGAGGAGCGGCTCGCAGTGTCCTGTTCCACGTGAGCCATGTGCCATAGCCTTCTTCTAACCACATATATAGGTGTTAGGTCGTTCTTGTTTACTGATGCTGCTGTCCTTTTGCCACATGACATGATCCTGCGGTCTCTCTCGAATCGAGTCTTACTTCCCTCCGTAGCTACCGTCACTTTATTAATCGATAGTAGGTTAGCAGGTGATACTGCTCGGTGGTTCATAGAATACTCGCATCTATATGGCAGTATTTTGTCTGGGCTGTTAAGTGTTAACGTGGTAATGGGAACTTAATGCCAAAGGACTTAGTTGGATGAGGATGGGCAGCAGGACAGGCTATGGCTAAACGCCAAGGACAAACCAGCTATTCACGGAACCATGGAGAAAGGGTCAGTTTGAGGCATCTTTTCCACAGAAGGTCGAGAAAAAAATGTTATTTACCTGACTAGGGTGGTAGCCTCATGTTCACCTACCACTCTTTTTGTCACTATTTCATTCCTAAGTTCCGGTGCTGCTTGTTAGAGGTTGTTGTCTCCGCCTTTCTTTCGAATATTTCATTTCTTTTGTAATTGATGGCCTCGTTGTGCTCGTTCTTTCGATTTAATTTCATAAAAAAAGGCATGCCTTTTGTGTTCAATAGCTTGTTCTGAATCATTTGGAGCTTGGGCAGCAATTCGATAAATTATTAGATGCTTTCAAGTGATGGACGGAAGATGATTCATATATATGGTCATCACATGAATCAGTAACACCTCATCGATAAATCATCCAACCAATCACCTTCTCAAGGATTTCTTGTTATCGAAGAATGTGTTTTTTGTTTAAAGCTATCCATGGTTGTTCGGAGGCGAATCAATTGGTGAATTGGGGGGCGGCGAGGGCTCTTCGGCGACAATTCGTATATTATTCTCAAGTTTCTATTCTTGCTGATGGGGGTGGGGGTTTAATATTCTATATATACAATCTTATATCATATGTTAATGTCGGACCGCCGACTCTGTGAAAAAAAAGAAAACATATCTTTTGGTTTTTGTGGTTTGGAGTGAGAAGATATTTTCCATAACGTGTCCAATCATTTGAACGTGGTTCGTTAACAATTTTGAGTGGATCAGAGAATATTGTTAGTGGCAGTGGTAGGGTGTGGCTCGCGAATAATGTCGGAGGTCTCTCTCACTCAACATCCAACCTTCCATATTGCCTTTTGGCTTTTGAATTCGGTATCGTCATTACTATTTTTTACTTATTTTATCAGGAAAAAAAAAAAATTAATGTTAGTGCAATTTAGAGAAGCATGCGTCTTCGTTAAAACGGTACTTTAGAAAATATGCGACATAAAGGCTCGGAAGAAACGTTATGAAACCAAAGACAAGAGAAGGCCTACCGCAACGGACAGAAATAAGAATCCTAAACTCCTGATGGTTTTGCATTATCAATATAGCTAAGGAGTGGTACCTTCCTCGGATTACAACAGACATTAGTTCCAGGAGGGAGAAACGTTCATTAAGGATTGGTGAAGGTACCGAAAAACATATTTGTGCCGTTGATCGATGTAGTTTTGGGACGGGTGAGAGCATGAGGATGATCTTGGTGTCAACCTAAGCTCATGGTATGGTTTTACTCATCAGAGCGGCGTTGCATGCTTGGCGTGAAAGATGGATTCATCTTCTTTCGCATAAGATCGTATAATTGGATCGTTAAATGATCACTCTAATATCTATATAGATAGATGAATGAAGTTTAAAGTGCTTCGAGATCTATATAGATTGTGATGTTGTGAAAGAAGATCAATCATTTTATTGTGCAAAAGATACAACCAGAATCCTTAATTATCAGCAGGAAATTTAAGGGCGGCTTGATGATGTTAGTTACAACTTACAACTTGCGGTTGGATAGATTACATCTGACTATTTGTAACGTGGCTCAAGGGCTTGACTTATTTCCCACCAAACACACTAGTAGGTTTATGTTTCTTTGTTGGTTTCAACGGAACATGTACCACGTTAGATTTCTATATATTAATCTTTTTATTATATTACTTTGCATGGGAAGGGAACTTCTACCTCTATCCTATTTGGTTGGGGTCATGAGGGGAATGATGTATGAGGTTGAAAGGATTGATGACTTTCATCCCTATTTGGTTGGGGTCATGAGGGGAATGATGTATGAGGTTGAAAGGATGGATGACTTTCATCCACTGTTTGATTCAAAAAGTTACAAAAAAGAATGGATGAAAAAGTAAAATTTTTCATCCATCCTGATCTACCAATTTACATTCTTTCAATTTGGAAGGATGCAGGGATGGAGCATTGATGGATGAATTTTTGCATTGACAAAATTATTCTTTATTAATTTTTTGACAAAACTATAATATTTATTCACTTTTTTATTGATATTATTTTTATATATACTATTAATCATATATTATTAAATTTTATTACTAATTATTTTAATTTTAGTACATAATTTTGATAATAATAATTAAATAACTAAAATTATTTTTAATTTCTTTATTTTTATTTACTATTTTTAATTAATCATTTATATAGTATTAAATAATTATTAAATTAAATTATAAATTAAGTAGTTATCTATATTATTAATGAAATTAATTATTAAATTAAATTATAAATTAGCTAGTTATTTATATAATTAATTCATTAATAATTTAATTATAAAATTATTTATTAAATTAAACTAAATTAAAATTAAATATTTATATAATTATAGATCATAATGATTATAAATTTTTATATTATTTATTTATTTAGTATAAATTAATATAATAAATTGATAATAAAAATATTTTTTTTCAAAAAATGGTTTAGTAAAAATGTTATATAAATATCATCCATCCTTCCTTTCATTTCTTCTATATTAAATAGAGGAGGAAATCACTTTTATCCATCCTTTCATGTTTTACCAAATATATGAAAGTTCATCCATTCTCTTTCTAATCCATCCATCCTTCCTTCAATCCATCTTTCATACCAAACAAAGCATAAAGGAAGGGTTAGGTATATTTGAAGAGAGAAATATAGTATAAGGAGAAATAGAGTTGCTTGGACAAAAGATTTTCCATCATCTAATTTTTTATTTTTTTCTTTTTTGGTCACAATTAATATTCTATTTGTAGCTGGAAATTATGCATGCTAGTTGGTTGAACTTCACTCTACCACCTGATAATGGTGGATGCAAGGAAGTTTTGGTCAAAATAAGTCTTTCATAGCATCCCTGATGTGTCCTTATGAGCTTGAGGAGAAATCCTTTTACTCAGTTCTCTTTCCTCCCAGATTTTGTCTAGTATGAAAATTGTAACAAATTTCTCTCTCTCTCTCTCTAATATTATATATATATATATATATTGAAATTAGCTGTTTTAAAAAATTCTTATATAGATACGGCAATAAGCATAAGATGAAATTAAGTCGTCGAGACGATATTGAATCTCAGCTATAAATGTCCAAATTAATCATAATACTATATGCTCAACCATATAAGACGTTGTTGCTGTAGATTTTGAGGTCTGATTGAGATCGGTGGGCCAAACTAAGCTGAGATCGGCATGGCTGTTGGGGCTCCCGAGTTGAAGGTTAGACTTGCAAAAAGATCCATTTGCCAAAATATTTTCAATAAGGAATCCGTCAATGCTTAAGTTAGATAAAAATCTGAGAACAATAGAAGGGAGAATGGTTGAAGACTGAGAGGGCTTTGGAGGCTCGAGAGACATACCAAAGGTTGATGGCCATTTTCTCAATGAGTAGCAGCTAGCTAGGTCTATGGTAATTGTGCGTGATCATGCCCATGTCAACACATGGTTTGAATGGGTTACAATGGCTAATACATCATCCGATGGCTTCAAATGCCTTATTTGCACAGTAATGATTGATGGGTGATCTTGAGTATAATGGTTGCCTGATATTGTGGATTGGCATGATCATCGTTTTAGACTGCCTATTTCCGAGATGGCGAGATTGATTATACTAATCTAACCCTTCCTCCATAAAAATTTAGACTAAAAGAAATATATTTTTGCATCAAATGCCATCCAACCAGCATTATTGTTTCGGATGCTTCTGTCATGCTAACATCTATATACACGTTAGTTTTGCATAATGACAGTTGTATTCATGTCTAATTAGAAAGGTATAAAGCTTTTGTCCCAACTTTGTGGCCGGTTCCATTTTCTAAGTTTGACCTCTTTTGTTAATCCACTGTCAGCCATCAACTTAAAAAAAAAAATTTATTTTCTGAATCAGATTCATTAATATCTAATTGAATCAAGAGAAATATTTTAATTTTTTTCTCTGAGATCCTAATCAGATCTAAGACTCCTCAAATCTGATCTTATTGATCTGATAATAAAAATAAAAATAAAAATTAAATCTAATTTAATTATATCTTTGTTTTGGATAATCCAATTATCCTGTGATGCTCCCCGATGTTTGCCTGAGGTTCTGAATGTAGCCATGCAAGCGCTTGACCTCTATCCATATCCACTCGGACAGGATCTAAAGATCTTCTCCTTCTCAATCAATCCTCCAAAAATCAGATCTAGATCTGATCTTAAAAATCTTCAAAACTACTTTTGAAGAATAGCCATTGTCTCTTGCAGTAGTTCTACTTTCTTCCTTTCCTAGCACCTCTCACTTACTTGGATCGCACCTTGTTAGTGCCCAAAAGCCCTTGGACGTGGAGAGGAGAGAGAGGACTAGAGGGTGGCATGGAGAAGGAGGAAGAGAGGCTATGTGGCGTGGGCTAAAGGAAGAAGCATTAAATTCTAGGCATAGATAGTGTTTATATAGACCCTGCTGCGCCATGCAGTGCCACATCATCCTGGCCAATCATGATTCTTTATGCAATCAGATCTAAATCTAATTGATGGGATGACATCATCTGATCCAATTATATAAGAGACCCTCAAAACCCTCCTAAGGTGGTGCCAAGATTGGGTCAAACAAGACTTCTTGGCACCATACAGTTTAATCCCCTGAAACAACCCTGGAGTCCCATCTGTATGGGACTCCAACTTTATCCTCATGGGGCCTCTTTCTGTCTGCATTTTAGTAGAGAGACAAGTCCCCAAGTACTCTCCTATGGGTGCATGACACATGGGCAGATGTCTAAGTGTCCAAGGTCAATATTTGACCAATGTCCGAAAACAAGATTTAGCAGGTGACTAAAAATAGCAGGTGTTGTTTCAAATTTATCTCATAAATTAAGACAACCCTTTTCTGATCTGGATAAGCTCCAGTCAGACTAAGTAAAGGTTCCTGAGTGAGCCCAAATATATTTGGCTCAGTCGAGACAAGCTTTAATGATTATTTAAGAAGAATATTAGGCTCAATCGTGTGCTAGTACGATTTCTTTGAACCTAATTGAATCTTATTCAAATCAATTGAACTAGATTAGTCCAATTGATGACATCCAGATCCAAACCCTTGTTTGTGTGATCCAATTAGATTCACTTCCGTATGGTAATGGGATACATCATGATCTCTATCATCAACATCATCGAAATATCTTTCGATGGATCAGAACTTTTCTAATTCAGACAACTAGTATGATCGATCATCCAAATCATTTTAATTGCTTTCAAAATTCACCAGTGATACCTAACAGCATATGGTGGCAATCCATCAGAACTGAAAGTGAATCTCTCGGTGCAGTTATCTGTGTGATTAAGTTCCTCTATCTTGAGCCCCGATCGGATTAGGATTAAGGTGATCTCGTCAAACCCTAATTTTCATTATATGAATTAATCATTCAATTTAAGTCCAATATGAAAAACCTTAATAGAAACTCTTTCTATTATTTCACTCTGCCATGGCCATGGGCTTATGGATTTGATTCTCATGATCATCATAGGGTTGCTCCTCATCTACCGAGGTAGATAGAGATCCCCTATTGGTGCAATCCAATTCTTACAATGAACATACTATAGCCAACATACACCTCAGAATTTCGAATGGCTAGGAGATCGAGTTATAGTACAGTCAAATTATAATATCCTCAAGGTGAACTGCCAATGCACTTCAGGTCAAAAAACTAGACACACCACTATAGCTTCGAGCCAGTCATCGACGAGAAGGTAGACTTCCTTATGACTGCTTGAGGTGGTCATACTCAGTGCTCTCGTTCTCTAATGAGTACCTGTACTCTCGCTCCGATGTCTCTACATCGTAGACTTAAGACTCAGCTCTCCTAAAGAAGCGATCGTATACCAACCTTTCGGATCAATCACCGTCCTCATGATGATCATACGGTCGGGAGCATTTTATGAGTTAATAATGAAAATTCATATCTTAAATTTTCAACTCTTGAAAATATGAACTATTATTATCATTAACTCAAAGGATGTATCATGGATACTTTCAAAATACACACTATGATAGAAAATAATCTATTTTATTATTTATAGTCAAAATTATAATTTTATCCTTAGAAATATATTACAAGTGTCAGCCAATTTGACTTTTAGGACACACATATCTAACAAACTTCCACTTGACCTAAAATCAATTAACTATAAATCTAAGTTATATCTTCTCAAAGTGGGCTTCGATCTTCTACTGATCCAACAACTTTGTAAGTGGGTCTGCCGTATTGTCTGTGGAGTCGACTCTCTTGATCTCGACGTAATCTTTCTCAAGATAATTACAGATGAGATGGTATCGCCGCTCAATGTGCTTGGATTTCTGATGAGATCTCGACTTCTTAGCAAGGGCTATGGTGCCATTATTATCGCTGTACAGAGGAATGGCATCACTCCGATCTCTACGGCGAACTTCTTATACCAGAATGCCTCCTTCGCAGCTTCTGACGTAGCGATATACTCTGCTTCCACGATGGAATCTACTATCATTGTCTACTTGAAACTCTTCCAACTGACAGCACCACCATTACACACAAATAGACTTCGAGATGTTAACTTTCGATCATCTATATCGGACATAAAATCCAAGTCTGTATACCCTTGGACTTGGAGTTCTCCATTACCAAAAATCAACATCATATCCTTAGTTCTTCTCAAGTACTTAAGGATATATTTCACAGAAGTCCAATGTTCTTCACCTGGATTCGACTGATATCTGCTCGTGACACTCACAGTATGGGCTATATCAGATCGTGTACATAACATGGCATACATGAGGCTCCCTATTACTGAAGCATAAGGGATCTTGCTTATGCGTTCAATCTCCTCAGGTGTGTTGGGACACATTTTCTTAGAGAGATGAATGCTATGTCTGAAGGGCACCAATCTCCTCTTGGAGTTTTCCATGCTAAACCTTTTTAGCACTTTCTCTATGTACAACTTCTGTAAAAAACCTAGCATCCTATTCGGTCTATCTCTATAGATCTTTATTTCTAGAATGAAGGATGCTTCTCCTAGGTCTTTCATGGAGAATTCTTTAGATAACCATATTTTAACTATGGTCAACATGGAAATATCATTTCCAATAAGAAGGATATCATTCACGTATAGTACGAGGAAGACAACAACGTTCTTACTGACTTTTTTGAAAATACATAGTTTTTCTTTATTCTTGATGAAACTAAATAATTTGATAACATCATTAAAATGAGTGTTCTAGCTTCGAGATGCTTGCTTAAGTCCATATATAGACCTTTACAGCTTGCATACTTTATGATCAACATCACTGGATGTAAAACCTAGTGGCTATTTCATATAGATATCTTTCTCAAGGTATCCATTTAAGAATGCCATTTTCTCGTCCATTTGTCATATTTCATAATCGAAATAGGCTGCAACAGCAAGCAATGTATGGATGAATTTTAGCATGGCTACTGATGAAAAGATATCCTGATAGTCAATTTCTTCATGCTGACTATATTCTTTTGCCACTAATCTAGCTTTGAATGTCTCCACATTCTTATCTGCACCAATTTTTCTCTTGTAGATCTATTTACATCCAATAAGTACTATACCTTCAGGTGGATCTACAAGGTCCAGACTTAGTTTGAGTGCATCGAGTTAATTTCTGACTTCATTACCTCTAACCATTTCTCAGAGTCGATATCCGATATCACCTCATCATAGGTTTTGGGATCATCACCATGAACCCCATTACCTATGAGAAATATTTTCTCTACTTTCTCTGAAATAGTACCTGTTGGGGATAAATCCCGCTCCTGCCGAAGTCCGGCCCGACGCTCAACCCAATATAACCAGAGGCCACTGAAGAGCTATAGCGCCAGGCGCCAGGCCGAGCCCCTGCCACGGCCGAACGGCCTGGAGGCCGAACTCCCCTGCGCCAAGGTCCGGGCCGAACTCCCACCGCCAGCCGAACTTCCTAAGGGCCGAGCTCCTTGGATCCCAAGCGGCTGAACTTCTTCGGGAGACGAACTCCTCCCAGACGCCCGTTCGGCCATCCGAGCTCCTCCCGGGTTTTCCCTGCAGCCGAACTCCTTCGGACTTCCCACGGCCGAACTTCTTCGGACCGACCCTAGGCGACCGAACTCCTCAGCGAGCCCTGGCCGAACCAACTAGCGACCGAAGTCCTACAACTGGCCTGCCGAGCTCCTTCGAACCTCCCGGCGACCGAACTCCTCAGCAGTCGTCACTGGGCCGAACCCCTCAGCGGTCGCCCTCATCAAACTTCGGCCGACCGAGCTCCTACCGAACTCTCGAGTGTCCAAGCCTCAGCCCGAGCCCAACAGCCGGCCGAACCCCAGACGGCCGAGCTTCAACTCCTCAGCAGCCGAACTCTTCTGCGGACGAGCCTTAGCTGCATACCTCTTGCCAGACGCCTGTGGGAGCCGAACTCCCTCCCATCTTCCTCTTCGGGAGCCCGAACTCCCCCGAAATGGGCACACGACGAAGGCCTTCAACCCTTCATTCGGCAAGCTCTGCAACCATTACTATCAGTCAGTCCGCCGTACCATCGGTCAGTCCGCCGCGGGCGATAGCGACCCACTGCCAGGCGGCGATGGCTGTCACCCTCAATCCGCCGCACACGGCACCAGTGGGACTGACTCCGCCGAACCTCGAGCGGTCCGCCAGCACGCGGCTGCAGTTGTCACCATCAAGCTCCATGCTGCCCGACGACTCTCTGCCAGACGGCACAGCCGTCACCATCAACTGAGCTCCGCTATAAAAGGACCCCTCCCGACATACTAAGGCTGGGCTCTCTGAAGCTCTCTAAGCTCTCCTCCACATCTCTAAGCTCCGGAACTCATTCCGGGCACTCCATTACTGTTGGTCGGAAACTAACTTGACCGTCGGAGGGTCCTGCCGGAGCCACCACCCCACCGGTTCCGGACGGGACTTCGTTTTGCAGGTCCCCGGCGGCGCCCAGCGGCCTCGATTGCGGCGACCTCCGGCGGCGACGGATTTCTGCACCAACAGATTGGCGCCGTCTGTGGGAACGAGGGACTGAACCTTCAAGGTTCCCTTGTTCTTAAAGGAGTGCTCGGCGACGATTTCCCTCCCCTGCTCCGGATCTCTCTCCTCCCTCTTCAGTATTCCTTCTCTGGAAAGAGGAAATGCCCCCCAGAAGGGCTTCGACGCGGCGCTCGACGGCTTCCGCGGCTCGATCCCCTCCGAGTCCGTCTGT